>JAQQRY010000012.1:122673-140453 GCA_028455595.1 Lasioglossum vierecki | reverse complement strand
CTTCCCTCCAGCGCCTCCGGGTTGTCTGACCGGGTGCTGCATCGATGCCACTTCTGATAGCCCGTACGGGACTTCGTAACGTGGCCATACTTTTCGTCGGACGCCTGCTCTAGTTTCCGTCTGCCTCCGAGAGCCTTGGAGGTCGGGTTGCCCTCGTTCCGGGGTAGATGTTCGGCCCTGAAACTTGCCGCTCACGGCACGCGATAGATGTCAGTACGCTGACGGAATTATCGGAATTTCCTCGGGAACGCTCTTGAATCTGTCGAGTCGGTTTCGCGGTTCGCTATTCCTTGGTCCAGTCCTTCATAACCCGTATAAATTAATGGCGAAGTGACGTCGCAAAAGTTGCAACGTCACAGTAATTATTGCTAAAGTTTAAGCTATAGGATAATTATAGTAGCGATTCCATTGGATAAGTATTCAAGAACAGTAAGGGAAATGCATTTACCACTTTTGTCTGAAATATACCTATGGAATAATAAGTATCTCCTATCCTTTCATTGAAAAATTTCCTTCTGTGAGAAAGTTTATTAGAGAGTCACAATATACAGTAATTTGTTATCTGTATCTTTTTCCGAGGATTCCATAGGTTTAATACCAATGTAATTGGTTTCTGATTTTAACTGCTTGATTAATTATGGTCAATTCGATTAATAATCGTTATATATTCCAGGAATAAATTTAAGTATACTTCTTATAGATATATTATCTTTTACGAATCTAATTTTAATGAACTGCAATAGCCATGTAGCACAACAAGGAATACTATTTAAAAGATACTAATAGAGACCGTTTTTAAATGAGTAATGTAGAGGTGACACTGTATAATAAGATAATGGAAGATGATTGAGATGATTATGTAGTATAATCAATAAGATCTGACATGAGTATATTGCATTTCTAGCATGTTTAATTATATTGACTCAATCTAATTGTTGGTCCAAAAGCATTTCCCTATAGAGTTCGTTAATAAGTTATACCTTTGCCAATGAACATTGTCAACTTGCTTTAGGATTACCTTCAAATCTTATTTATTTTTTGTATTAGAATCATTAGGCAGAAGAGTTCTAGATAACCTTGATCTTAACCTTTTTTCTTTTTTTTTAGTAAGAGGGCATTATATTGGACATTGTAAATATACTATTAACTTCTTTAAGATTTTAATGTAATACTGAATTATTATCAATCCCATTTGTCTAGTTGAAGTTATAGATATTCTGATTTTATACCAATATAAAGAAAAATTGCCTTATTACTTAAGTTACTTGATTTATATGTTAGATTTATCAACATTTTAATAGATTAGGTTAATGAAATTTTACTGAGTTAGTTAATTTAATCCCACCGCAAGTCTGTTGGCGCTATTTATCTTATTCAAAATTGACCTGGTTTTCTTAACTAGATATTAATATATCCCTGCTTTTAAAGCTATCAATATTATAAGTTTGTTGGCTGTTTGTACTCTCTTATTACTTGCAGAAATCGACAAAGATTATCTTTAGTGTATTTTAGAGTGTAGAATAAATGTGATAGTTACCTTATTAATTAGGTTGGCACTAACTGGGTTAGGACTCACTACTCAGTTGGTACCCCTGAATAAGATCTTGATTTTTGTCCATCCGGTTTCCATCTATATCTTATTTGTTCGATGATCAATTGTCCTTTTGATGGAAGCATGGTATATTCTGAAAATTAACTTGCACAAATACTGGCATTGTTACATTGTTCCGTGCATTATTTATAGACTACCAGATGTTCGAACCAATTCACTGGAGCAGAAATATATTATATTCCATTATCGATGATTTAACCTATTTCACCGGTAAGCTAATCTATTACGGGTAATATTGTTCTGTTATGTTATAGATAACTTTTACTGCTTAATTCATAAATATAATACTATGTTACAGATATCAACACAAATTGAGTCATTCATGAATCCTTTGCTAATTAGCCGATTATTTGTATACAAGTTTGTTTATGCATAGTGTGTTCCTTCCTGGAACCTTGCATCTACAATGTATTATTATTATAATTGATATAATCATTTATTCTATTTGCAACTTTTATAGTTGATATATTATGCTGACAACGATACTTGTTACAAGAATTATTTAATACTGACATCATCGTCGTTACTGCTGATCTACCTGTGAAAATTCATTATATACATCTTGAATGAAATTTTACACTATTAATGAATGGTGAGTAAGGTTCTTCTTATACCTCTTAATATGATTTGCTAGCATGATGTATGTTAATTGAATTTAGAATAGCTATCTATCAGATAATAGTTGTTATAGCGGATAGAACGTGTAGTTGAGTAACATTCGTCAGATGTTAAACCGAACCCACCTTAGTTTATCAAATTATGTATCTAGAGGTTATTACGACCTTTTGCATTGCAATAATGATTTTACAGAACCACAGCAGATTGGAAAAGCTATCACTATAGGGTTGTCGTTATTTCGAATCGTTATTAAAAGATGCTATTAGAAGTGAATACGTTCGATGCAGTACTTGAGATTTTTATGCTTGGAGCCTTTGCCCTCAGTACCATATACTTAAAATCAATACAGTAATTAATTATTTATGTAACAATTTTATGCTTGTTAAAAATTAATATGGAACCTATGTAGGCCGCCCAGTGTCGTATTAGAGTAGAGTTGACCACCCCAGGAGTTACTGGAGCGTCCATGGTTGTATTAAATAACACTGGATCAAGCATGTAAGTACCAAGATGATTCAATTTATGGCAGGATATCCCTAATGTGATAATCTTTTAATGAACTATATTGCTTATGTTGTATTAATACTATGATATTATTCCATCAGTTTAAGATTTGTTTAACTTATACCTGATTTAATCATATATTTTATAAACTATAGTATGTACGAAACTTAAGACAAAACTATGTAGTTATTCTCTTAAAAATTTACATAGTTAATTCTAATAATTAAATTCGCACTATCATAAAAACTTCCTTTTGATAGTGATTGTGTGAAATAATTGTTGGATTTCCTATAACTAGTGAACTACTAATGTGAGATATGTTGTGGCGTGAGTATTTATCCAATTTTGGTGAAGGAAATGAGATTTTGTACTTAAGTTTTATATTTGAAAAATCTATGTTAAGTTATTATTACCAGTAAATGATTTCCTCGCGTGTTATAGATAGATCAATTATTTATGTTAAGGAATCTTCACGAGACATACTATACCTTTTGGTCCATTTTTACCTACTAATATAAGGGAGATGAATCAGAGCAACATCCAGAATTTGACAAACTATAACAAGTCTTGATAAATGGTAAGTCTCATATTAACAATATATTACACTAGTATGATAAATCAAATTAAAGCGGATAGCAGACAGTTAAGGACTAATGAGCAATTCATAAAGAAAACTTAACCTACATACCTCTGTTGGTACATGACATTTATAAGGTATATTGTGAGATATTTGTGACAATAACAATTGACAAGGGGTAAGATAAATGCTCCAATTAGAATGTATTACGAATTAATTTAGTTCATTTGTGTATGTATCGTACATTATAATTCAGTACAGGTTTGTGATTAACTATAAGAAGATGAATTAACATGAGAGAAATTTTTGATAAAGAATATTAACTATTATTGCATGATAGTGTAAGAAGATATATAGTGAATGTACCAGCAGATATAAATAGTGTTTATGATAAATATTATACCACTATTGAGTAATGATTCTAATTCATTTGTCTATTTAGTTTTATAATAAAAATAATCTTTATATATTAATGATGTACATTTATTTTAATAGGTCAGTAATTAGTGCTGAATACAGACAATTACCACTTTGAACCTACATATGTCAATATACAACAATCCATATGTGGACGAAATGGAGATCAGCTTCAGGTAATTACCCCAGATAGAACAACAATAGTGTTATAATGATAATTATTTAAGCAATTATGAACTACTTTTCAGTTGATAGATAATACTCCAACACACTAATCATCTGTACTTAATTTATCAGCTTTGTGGACCTAATTAGCTTATCATATAGGTGAGCGCATGAATACATCTTTATAATTATTAGCACCGAGTAACGTAGTCTTCATTACACCGCTGTGAATATCTAGACTCTTGTTATGGTTTTACAAACAAATAATATTTGTGGATATGAGAAATATTATTATAGTTACTGCCTCCTTCATATTATTAAATGTTAGTGAGAGGATTAGATTGAAAAATTCATTCTTTATTATCCCTTTGCTTGAGACTAAAGGCGGAATTCAGTGCTATGTCCAGAGATAAGGAGATAAGATAGCTTCTGCTTCATGATGTAAATTAATTTGTCTTATACGCATTCTAACTACTTTATTACTTTAAGTAATTTTTGTTATATAATAAGTTTTTATTTAGACTATCTATTTCTATAATATTATCTTGTACACAATCTATCCCGTTATTCTTCCTACTGTTTACCATACCATTAATTTTCCGATTGTTTACCACTAGTATGCTATTATTAATGTAGTAATATGATATATTAGAATAAATTAAAATCAGTGTCCTAAGGTATTGTTCCCTATTGATTCCAGGTTACGCTGTTGGGAAAAGAAATGGATATGAGTAGAGCAGCAATATCTTACCACCTGTGAAGAAAGGCTGTATCATCATTGATTTAATTAATAGTTTATCTATACAATCGAGCTATACATTGTACATTATATGACGTATATTTTAGTACTTAATAATTTATTTACTAAATTTATATTAAGCTAGTCATGGACTAATATATGAAAGAGGTTACTGTACTGGCACGATATTAGTTCATAAAATAAGTTAATACCAATTTTGGTTTCATTGCTATAGCGATGATAAATTTTTATCCTGTTTTGTAATACTGTTATTCTGTCTATTTGTTTAATTATTTATCTGGGGCAGTTTTACATGTTAGATTACTTGATTACAAAGTAGGTAAAAAGATAGGTCATTTATTAATTAATAATTTATGGTACATGCTAGTAGTATTGATTACTTTGGTGAGGTAATTATAGTATCAATAGTTAATCATTTTGTTCAAATAGCGATTGTATTTGGATAACAGGTAATAGTAGTGTATGTTAACTATTGTTCTTTTAATTAACACTGTATATTTACACTCTTTATTATAACAGTATGTTTGTTGTCTAATGCATAGTTTTAACTAGTTAAGGAGTTGTGGTTACTGTTAGTGTGATAGGATAGATTTATGGATAATTTATGGTTCAAGAACCCAGCTAAATGCTCTAATAGTACATTTAAGATGTGATAATAGTATATATTAGTACATTTAATATAAGAATCTCTTAATATATAATATGTATTAAGGGCAGTTATAAGATTGGATGATTAACAAATATCTTCGGAGACTATTACGATACTGCCCTTATAGGTATCCTTTTTACTTATAGATGGATTATAGTCACTTCTTCCTACAGTGAACTTTACTCTAAAGTTATTATTAAATTACACCATCTGTATCAATAATGCTTAACAAAGTTTAACTTATGTGAGCAGATGTTAATAAGTTAGTCACATAATTACTTGTGTCAATCATAATATTCACTTATTATATTTCAAATTATTTTTTTTAGAAACTAATGTCTAATGGAGAGAATTTGCTGAATAGAACTACCAATTGTTAAGATCTCGTTTGACTAATATTAATAAAGGTTTGAAAGTGTAGTATATCGAGAGATCTAATGATGTATGACATAGTATATTAAATATACTAATTGTAGCAAGTATGTAAGCAGCATCTTTAAATTAGGTAATACTTTATAGAAAATTCTTATTAAGTTATGTCAGTAGAATAATTGCTGGGTTGTAAAGGATCAGCGCAAGGTATACAACTGGATGCTAGGAAGTAAGGTATTTAATATGATAAAAAAAGGTAACTATAACATTAAAATTTTAAGCCAAAAAAAGAGTTTATTAAACATATATATTATAAGAGTATGGTAAAATAAATGAGTAATTATTATACACTAAAAATAAAAATAAGATAAACCTAAAGACTAAATACAGATTAAATACAATTATTTTCTTAAAATGGTAAAAGTTATCCTAATGGCCCCCCATTAAAGAAATTTTAGAGCCCAATTTCTTAATTTGGGCCACTTCTTTAGGACCCATTTCCAAAATATACTCCTTCCCTCTGTTGCTGAATTCCTTTGACATCAGCTCAGTCCATTTTTTGACATTAAGATGTCTATTGTCTCTCGCCAATAAGCCCAGGATCGTGGAGAGTTTGATGTCTTTATTGGTAACGTACAGGGCTACCTCTATAGTTTTATTTAACTTTTCCGCCTCCACTAATATAAGAGACGAGGCACCCACTACCCTTACGTTTCTTAGGGCGGCCTCCAGGTCCTCCCTCGTCGTGGCTCTCCCCAGCGTGATGATTATACCTCCTCTTCTCAATCGCCATCTTGGGAACTCCAAATTCAGGTCCTGCACCAGGGCCTGTTCCGCTAGCTGCGCTATTATGGAGTTCGCCTGTTCCCTATTTATTTCTTCTTCAGGGAAACCGGTAGCGACTATTCCAATGCTTCTGTTTCCCTGCCTCCCTCTGGTTTCCTCTTCCTCTCTGCAGTCCCTGTAGTTCCCAAAGGACCTTAACTCTTCAATTTGCTTCTCATCATTGCGGACTTCCTTCCCGGTATGTTCCATTCTGGATGTACCCGCTTCTATAGTGATAAAAGATAAAGGATCCCTTTACATTAATTATCGCTCTTCCTTACGGTTTACGATACGAATTACATAGATTGACAATAATTGTTAATTAATTAATTAAATAAAATAATAATAATAATAATAATAATCACTTCACCTTCTACATAGACCTTGTCTATATCCATAATAATTTCTTCCTCTTCGCTCAGATAATTTTCTTTATTTTCCATCTTGAAGTGTTCTGTTTTAGAAGCCGACAATATTTTCCTCCAAGGTTTGAGAGAGTCACTGTACTTCTGCTTGGTGGGTTCAGATCTGCTTTGGATCTTGTTAGCGGCCCCTATTTATACCGGGCCTACAGCCCCTAGCTTCATCCCCACTATAGACTAAGCCTCTACCAAGACTACCTGGGTCCTATCTTACTTCTCTGTCTCACTTGCACTCGTACTCGCTTTCCTTATCCTTTTCCGTTTCTTAAAGTTTTCTTATCCTATTCCACAATTATAGTTCTTTCTTGCCCATTCTCATCCTCCATTTTCCTCTTTCCAGTTATTAGATCTCGTCCTATATTTCCTGTATAGATCACCTCCGCAGAGTTTCGGGGTCTCATCTATGTCTTATTAATCTGAATTATTAACATAGTAATTCTGCTTCCCACTTTCTCCTAATTTTCTATTTACCGTATTATTGGGTTTACTGATAGATCTTAGCTTAGATATGTATCCTGCCAGAATTACACTTAGATACTTTATCGTACCTATTTAAGTCAATTAATCTGGTACCTTAATAAATCCATTTTTTGGCACTCGGAAAAAACGACCCATTAGATATTCAGAGCAAAGCGCAGGCCGTGCTACTAGGGTGGGAGTGGGAAAAATAGTCTAAATGTTCAAGCCCCTGTGGGCCGGGAATTGTTTTTTCCCGACTTTTCAGGACTCGTTGCTCGGTAATCGAAAATCGATCGCCTACGTGATATACGTAGCGATCGAAAGACAATAATAGCTGTAAAATTAAAAGATTTTTGTGTCGCGTCGATCCACATATAAAACGATATATGCTTCTCTCGCGCTACGCGTAGTGTAGGTTCGCGGCAAGCATGCGTACACCTGTCTCTCAGTCGTGATCCTTCCGCTCGGCTCGCTACCGTGCACGTGCGATTCGATCGTACCCCGGTCTTCTCTACCGTTCGACAAATTGATCGATTCGCAGATCGTGCGTGTTACGCGTAATTCTCACTTCGAAAAATGTTTGCTTCCTTCTTGAGCATTCTACGCGTTCTGCCTATGTTTACTATTATCTATCAAATATCGCGAAGTGTTCGAGAACCGTGATCTCTTTACATATATTATCGAACCGCAATCCTGTGATTTCCTAACCTAACCAACCCGTTATTATTGTTCGATATGTCTTACTCGGTTGAGAGTGTTAACATTGTTCAATATAAATCGAGACTCTACCCTGGAATATTTATCTATATATATAAAAATGGATGTTTGTATATATATATATATATATGATTAATAGACGTCGAAACTGCTCACCGTGGAAAGCTGGGGTTTGAACCATTAGATGCGGCGTTTCTTCGGGAAGGTTTAAAAGCAAACCGCATTCAAAAAACTCTATTGGTTCAAAAGTTGTGACGTAATTACCACTTTTTCTCCCTCTTTTCGGCACGTTTCTGATCATTACTTTTGATCGGATGGACTTATCGTTATGAAAATTTGTATACATAGGTATTTGAACTTGAGGAATATTTTCGCACCAATTTGTTGTAACTATCTATATATATAAAAATGGATGTTTGTATATTCTATATATAAAAATGGATGTTTGTATATATATATATATGATTGATAAACTTCGAAACTGTTTGACCGATCAACATAAAGCTTGGCACGTATTTGTATTGTTAGATAGAGAAGGTTTTTACGCTATTCAATTTTTTCTAACTCTCTGCTATAGATGGCGCTGCAATAGATCAAGTCCTATACTGTTGAACCTATCGCTATGAAAATTAGTGTACATAGGTATTTGAATACGAGGAATATTTTCACGCTATCCACTTTGTTGTCACTCGCCATCTCATTGACGACAAAACAGAATAATTTATGATTTTTATTGTCCTTCAATAATGAATACTGTTATGGACTGTTTCTGCTACGCTGGATTACGTACGAGGGCAAGTTCCAAATTATCTTATTTTTTCGCCCTCTTTTGGCCACGGTTCTGATTATAACTTTTGAATGGTAGTACTTATGTTTAATTTGAGAGAGGGAGGAAGAGAGAGAGAGAACTAGAGAGCAATGCGAAAAGCGAAATGGAATTGAACGGAATAGATTATCACAAACACGTTCAGCATGTACATGGTTTTAAAAATACTGTGCCACAGCAACGCGTGGCGGGGGAAAGCTAGTATATATATATATATTTGCTATTTGGATTACGTGACAGTTGCAAGTATCTAATCGGATAAAGTACAAGTTACACGCATTATTACGATTCTGAACATCTTGTTAATTTAACTGTACTGTTAGTTGATCATTATTTAATCTTTCGCGCAATTATTCGACTAGCTTGTAGATGTAAATTATTAGCATGCACGTGTAAACTTTTTAATCAATTATGTTGCAAAACTCTTCCAGTGAAAACGAACAAGTTACGATTTCTATGTTAATTCGAAAAGCTCTCTCTTTATTATTCGCGATGTTTGTATTCCTAAAATAGTAATTACGTTTTTCAAAATGATTCTATTTTACATGGCCAATCATTTAATAATATTGTGAATTAATATTTCTTTGCAGATACAATGAGACAGCATTCCTACGCTCGTGTTTTGTTTAACGAACATATATTATCATTACTTTTGTGCCGATATTCTCCTCGGTTTTCCTCACTTTTGTGTAAATTCTTGAATCTACGAATTTATCGATCAAACGAGTTCGGATCGTTGTGTGTTAGTGCAATTACTCATGATATGCTCGTTGATTATGAACATTTTGGACAATTTATTAACATTTATATAGAATATTGTTTAACAGTTATTAATTGTCAGACAGGGATATTTTAAACGAAGTGTGCTTACATTGTTTATGGAACATTTTTATTATATATAAACGATGAAAAATGCTAAATAGAATATAATTTCGATACAAGGTTTCTAGCACAATTTCTTACTACTTGTATTCCTTTTGATAGCTATTACATTTTATAAGATAGCTAGTATTATCGATTCTTATATTATTTGTTGCCGTGATTTTAATAATTTATTATTATAGTAGAATACATTATAGATTCTATGTTTGAATTTAGTGAAAGTGCTATATGAAAATGAGTTTACATTAAATGCGACAACTGAAATTACTTGTATTTAACTTTCGTTCGATTATTTAGCTTATTAATGGGAAATTAAGTATAAAATTAACATCAACATTGTTAGCTAGAATAGATTGAGTGGATTGATACAATGGTATCTATATTTAACCTTTAAACAATAATCTATTAACTTATATAAATGTTCCACTGATAAACAAGCATATCACAAGTTCCTCAACGCTTAGTCATGATCCAGCACATTGAAATAGCATACTTATATTATTTAAGACATTTTACAATGATCATTATTAAATTATTGTAAATTTTATCTTATTAAATATCCTCTTTGCCCCCCATCTAGCGACAAGGAGAAACGTTTAGCTACTTATGACCTAATCGTATGCATTCCCTTGTCGCATGATGATTAATTTACCAAATACTAACTAAATGCTTTTTTCAGGTACTACACCATGACCACACAGCAGTAAGACCAGCCACATCTAACAAATAGGACCCGGAGATCAGTTTATCGTATGGGGGACATTGCAACAATTATCCAGCAACATGGAATATTGATGAAATATTAATTTCATCAGCTGATTTTACTGTTAACAGTATGGCTTCTTCAGGTAGAGTAAGTACCCTTTATTTAATATCTATATACTAATTTTAACTATTTAAATGCCTTCTATCTTTCACTCCGTGATCCTATCTAGTGTTAGTTTTGATCCGATCTCGTTAAATCTGCCTATACAAGCGCGTTTATATGTTTATTCGAATGTCAATTTTATATTCAAAATAAGCGAGATTGAACATGCGAATCCTACCTTTCGCTGATTTGTTCTTAAACCGCGACCTCTTCTACTCGTATAGCGCCGTTAATCCAAAGGTTAATCACACGTGTACACTATTACACTATACATAATTAAACAATAAAAACTCCGTTCGCGTCGCGTTAGAATCGTCTCTATAACACTAGATTCGTTCTATTAACTAAGTACTTGTTTACGACCGAAGATCAGAACTCGAACTCCTCATTTATGAGACTCGATTTGTCCTTGTCCTCCTCATCCTCCCAGAAGGTAGCCGGTTTCTATTCATTAATATCATTTACATTAGTCATTAGTTCCATTTTAATCTGTAGAGTTCTATTACAGCATGGACGTAGATTAGTAGGACACGGGTTGGTCTTAGACCTATCCGTTCTAGACCTTTCGATTTCAGGTTTATCGGCATTGGTAAGTAACCCTCGATTACCCATTTCCTTAATCAGTTATACATTAGCTTTTTATGTTCTTGGCTCTTTACTTTTAATTCTTCTTCGTTTTCTCCATATTAGTTTCCTGAAGACGACCCACGCAGCGGTTCCTCCCTGCAGGGAGGAGATCTCCATGCCTCCTTAGTTTTGAGCCCCGGGAGGGGAGGGAGTGCTATTTCGGCCGCTGCCTCCCACCAGCCTGTAGAGCCTTCTCGAGGCTCCGTACATGAATCAGATCCTGTTCGTATTTATGTAATATCTCATGATTAAATTTATTTTTATTTTAATTTACCTTCGGTTTATCTTCCTTTTTCAAGGTCTTGTCGTTGGTCTCACGTGGTGTGCCTCGCTCTCCTGTACCTGTACTTTCTCCACGTTGTACTCCAGATGTAAGTATCTTGGTTTTTCCTACTTTAGGTTTATCATTTTGGCTTGATTTAACAGTTTTTTATTTTGTTCTCTGTAGCTAACTAATTCTCCTTCCGCGAGCGATGGAGTTTCCGGAGCTGTTCCACCGTCAAGTAACGGAATTCCGCGGCGTATTGAGCCCGAGGGAGAGGAGACTTCTGGTTCTTCCGAGGTAAGTAATTTACTAATTAATATTATTTTCATTTTTAATTTTTAATCTTATGTTTTATTTCCATTTTCAGGATCCTGAGGTTTTGCCCATTTTACCAGCTTTGCCGGCTTGCTCAGTTGTTCTGAGCCCGCTGCGGTTTCCTCCCGTGCCCGAGAAGCCTGCGTTGTCTGTACGTGATTTTCCTACTAACTATTTCTTATACTAAATTATATACAAAGTTATATACAGGTCTTTAAAACTAATGTTTGTCTATTTACAGAGTTACGAGTGCCAGCCTGGTTGCTTGTCCTGGCCTGATGTGCCCCTCGAGCCGATCGGGTCTGAGGGACAGGTCCCCTTATCCAGGTCTAGGCCCCTAATTCGCCGCACTATTGATGTACGTATTCTATTCATTTGGTCTGATTAATTCTTCTTTTGTTTTCCTCATTTCTCCTCCTTCCCCCGCTGTTTCCTCCTCCCATGGAGGTGGACGAGATCGTCGAGGCTCAGGAGGAGCCTGAAGTTATATCCCTTGTGGACCCGGAGGAACCTCTTCCAGAACCTAGGCTAAATGTCTCCCAGGAGGTCGATGCCCTCTCCGTGGGTGCCCTTTCAACGGCTGAAACGGAGTTATTATTTAATTCTAAGGCGGCGCCTAAGGTAATTAGTTTTTGCTTATTTATTTTTTAAAATTCCGCTTCTTTTAATTAGTGATTCCCTTTCTTTTACTTTCATTCTTCTCTTTTTTCTAGACAACTCCTCAAGGCGTTAGTCGCGAGCACATCCGGTCGGTTGTGCATTTTTTTTACACAATCGGCCGCGATCCCCTATATGCTCTGAGGGAGATCCACCGCGCTTATGGACGCAAGTCCCTTTCGAGGAGTGGAGTCTACCTCCTTTATAGTCGCTTCAAGGAGGATAATTCTGGGGTGGTTGACCTGCCCAGAACGGGGCGGCCCTCCTTGGATGTGGAAGGTCCCTTAATTCGTTTGGTGGGTAAGAACCCAAAAATGACACTCGCCAAGTTGGCCGCATCGATGGACGTGTCCGTTACAACTGTGAAGCGACATTTGAGGCGTCTGGGATACCGCCGCCGTCATCCCTCTGGCTTCGTCCGTGTGCCGTCGGAAGCTAGCCGGAAATATCGCCTCGCTGCTGCCACCAGTCTCGACCGCATCAATGCCGGGCCTGATTTCCTAGGCCGGATCATAACTTGCGATGAGCGCTGGTTAGTTTATTCGAGTCGGAGGAAGCCCACTTATTGGGCCTTAAAGGGCGAACGAGTTTCGAAGCCTCCATCTATTTCTGGTCGTCCAAAGAAATTGCTGGTCAGTCTGTGGTGGTGTAGAGGACAGATTCTTCTGTGCTCTTTTCTGGACCCCGAGTCTTCGCTCACCGGTGAACAGCACTGTTCATTTTTTGATCAGGCTATGAAAGCCTATTACCAATTGCATCCTACTGGTAAATCTCCGTTTTTACTTCTTGACGGACTTGCACCACATGTGTGCTTGATGGCGCGTTTGAAGTATCAGAAGAGTGGGGCGAGGCTTTTACCGCATCCGCCCCACTCTCCTGATCTGTCGCCGACAGATTATTGTTTGCTAAATAATTATACAAAATACTGTCGCGCCAACCCTCTCGGGAACCATTCTTACTCATGTGCCCGCAAGCACTTCCTAACTTATTTAAATGGCCTCACTCCATCTATTTTGGAAAAAGGCATCGATGAGTTACCTTCACGCTGGAAGGCTTGCATTCACAAGGGTGGCGAATATATTGATAACTTAAAATTTAATCTTTAAATACTATCTTATATTATTCCATTATTAGTTATTTCCTAGTTTATATGCTTAAATTTATCTTACTTCTCTTTGTAACAATGTAAATAATTTTCTAATACGCCAAAGATTTTTATTTTATTTTGTAAGATTCGCTATCGTGCAAATTATTTTGTTTTCTAAGAGTTACCTATTATTGTTACATTTGAAGTTTTTCTATAATCGGTTTAAGTAACCTTTTTTGTTTTCATCTTATCGTTAATCCTTCTTATTATTATGTTTGGGATTCAAGCTGTGTAATTCGGCGTCGATAGCTATAACGGTGCTCGCGATGTCAACCGTCCTGTTTTTTTTCTCCTGGCGCTCCGTGCGTCAACACGCAGATAGATCGCGGATCACCGCTGCTCGACTTCGTTTAGCAACACGAAACGTTTATTTGGCCGAATTTCACCGTTCGAATCCTTCAAATGTACGAAAAACAAAGACTAGGCGATGCGTGAACACCAATCACGGAGCGCCACACTCATCGGTCCTTGTTATTTAAGGTGCCCGCGGCGCCTTCATTGCGTGACTTCATTCTCATCTAACGGCTTATCCATTTCAAATTCGCTTTCTGTTGTACAAGATCTTTCTAGATCATTTCGCGTTCGCTTCTAATTCAAAATACGCGTTCCGAGTGAAAACTCTGTTTAAGTGCGTATTAATCGTGTTATCGCGCCGATTCGCTCTGATTTTGGTGTTCTTGCGTCGCGTATCGTGCAGCTGCCCGCGGCAAGATCTCTTCTGCGTCGCGTTGAAGATTTCCGTTCGCGGCGGCTCCCGTTAAAGGTGCTGCGCAAGATCTCCGTCGCGATCCGACGGCAGCAACTCGCACTTTCAGGCGAGTTATCTACATACCTACCTGGTTCTATACTTCGCACCGTATTTCTCCTGGGTCTGTTTCCTTTTCCCTCTAGTTCTTTGATGAGTTGTGTTTCCCACCTAAATAAATTTGCTTTTTCTTTTATTTTAATATTCCATTGAGTGATTCCCGTTAGTACTGCTAGGGTTTCCATGGGTACTGTCCTATATGCGGATACCACTCTGGCTAAGCCCAATCTTTGGGTGTTCCTCAGGACAGACCAGTTGAACTCCAGAGTAGCAGCCTTTGCCCATATCGGTGCTCCATATAAAACAATTGATTCTAAAATTAAGTAGTAGAGTTTCCTGGCTCCATGGTTTAGACCCCCCTGATTAGGAATTAGACATGCTAGTGCAGCCATGATTTTAATCCCCTTATCTGTGGACTCGTGTGTATGCTTCCTAAATTGTTTTTTCCTATCGAATTTGATACCTAAGTATTTTAATTCATTGGCTGGTTTAATTTGGTTAACGCAAATATTAAAACTAAAGTCATCTGGAACTTTCTTATGATTAGCTAGCATGATTTCGGTTTTTTGGATAGCTAAATAGAGTCCTACTTGATCTAACCAGCTCTTAACCTGTTCCGTAGCTGATTCGGTTCTTTCTTTAAGGACGTGAAGTTTGCTACTTTCCGTCATAATCAATATGTCGTCTGCAAAGGCCCATATATTGATGCCCTTTTTCCACTCCAGGTTTAGAAGTCCATCGTAAACAAGGTTCCATAATAGTGGTCCTAGGACCGATCCTTGCGGTACTCCCATTTCCATATTAAGAGTTACAGAGTACCCTATAGTATCGCACTTAACTGTTCTGTCGCTGAAGTAGTCCGCTATGATTCTCCTTAGATAAAGGGGAATATTCCTTTTTTTGAGTTCTTCAATAATCCTATTGAATCTAAGTGAGTTGAATGCATTCTTTATGTCTAGAGCAATGAGCGCGCAAAACCACTGTTTCCTGGATGCTGTTTCGATTTTATCCTTGACTTTAGTCATGGCGTGGCATGTAGATTTGCCCTTGGCGAACCCGAACTGATTTTCGTTAAATGGCTCGTTACCCAAGGCTTCGAGTATTCTGTCTTTAATGATGTATTCAAGGACTTTAGCTAATGTGTTTATGACGCAAATTGGTCTATATGCCGAAGTTAGCGAAGGGTCTTTTCCAGGTTTTCTCAATAGGACTGTTCTCGCTATTTTCCATTCAGTCGGGATTTTACCTTTTTCTAGGATGCCATTTATTAGTGCTGCAAAGATTGATGGTTTAGACTTTGCCAGCTCTTTGATAATGCTTGGCGAAATGCCGTCCCTACCCGCTGCTTTATTTGGTGCAATATTATCAATTACTCTAAGAATTTCCATAGGCGTCACCGGTATGATGTCGAAATCTCCTGATTCTCCTATTAGGTTGTTTAAATTTTGTCTTCTACCAGGAACTCTTGGGAAGAGTCCTTGCAGTACAGTTTGTAAGAATTCTCCAGAGAGGGTGGCCGGAGGGGTTGATTTCCTAGCGGCATTTATTACTACCTTATAAGGCTTGCCCCATATATCGTTGTTTATCTCTTTGCAGAATTCATTCCATTTTTCTATTTTCGCCTTAGAGATATCTCTTTTGAATGTTTTTGTTAGTTCCTTATGAATAATTTCCAGCGTGATTAAGACCTCAGAATCAGCTTTCCTTTTCTTTATTTTGTTTTTTTCCCTTTGAAGGGAATTCTTACTAATAATTCTATTTCTAAGTATTATATTTTTGAATTTTTTTTGAGGTTATCTCGTTGATTCCAACAGCTTATATAAATTTTTTTGTTATTTTTGTATGTATTTTTTTTGTATATTCTATAAATTTTATTAACTTTTATTAATTCTATAAAATATTATGTATTAATTTCTGTTATAAAATCAAGATTTGAAACTTTAATTTCAGCGCTTTCATATTATAAGTTCATTCATTTTTGCAATGAGAGTCATATTGTTTATCATAAAATTCATATCCTTACCTACTAAAGAAAGCTAACTATTTTAAACGCAAGAAGGGTGAGTTGCTTGTACTATAATAATTAGGTTTAACACAATATTCTTCATTTGTAAGTCGTAATTACATTTCTTTCCTTGTAGTTCCAGTGTATCCAGTTGTTCGAATCGTTACTGCCGTTCACATGATGCTGAAGAGTAGAGCGGCCGATGAAGTCTTAAATAGGAAGTTAAAAGAGCCCGGATCCACATTATCTGCCCTACGCAGTCCCTTTCTTCTTCCTTCGTAGTCCTTCACCAAATATTCTCATTTCTCCAGCGTCAGTTCTGATATAGCTGCCTGTATCTCGTAATCTAAATCAAAATAGGAAAAATTTGTTAATTATAGAATGTAAATATAATAAATTTCATTTAAATAAATCGATAGTTATTGTAATTCCTCTCTCAATCTTTTCCTTTCCTCTTCTTCCTTAGTCTTAAGTATTTTGGCACAAAAGTTAGAGAAGGAGGTCCAGAATTGTTCTTTTTCAAGAATCTTTTTCATTAAATTACTCGGATCAAATGTATTTCTATCCATTTCGAATTTATCAAGTAGTTCCTTTCTTTCATCCTTCCACTTACTACAGTGGAAGAAGGTATGTTCCGGTGAGTCAATTTCATTACAGTCAAACCAACATTTACCATTATTAGTTTTATTAATTCTAAGTCTAAACTCATTAAATACTCCGTGTCCTGTAAAGAAATGCGTTAAATAAAAGTTAAGTTCTCCGTGTTTCCTATTTAACCATAAAGAGATATCCGGGATGAGAGAGTAGGTCCATCTTCCCTTCTTTCCATCGTTCCAAGCCAACTGCCAAATACTAATAGATTTATTTCTGGCCTCTTTATTAAGCCACTTTCTAAGCGCTTTTTTCTTTTTTCTTCACTTTCTTCTTCGTCTCTTTCTGCAAGAAAAATATTAATATCCGGATTTTGGTTAAACACGTCTACTGGTACCTCATAGATACCCATAGCATCCCACGCATCGCGTCTTTCAGGAGAATAGTCTCTATAAATGCCCCTTGCTAAATTATTAACCGCCCTTCTAGTGTGTCTATGTTGTAACAGACCTGTACCGCGACAGGCCTGTTACGAGCAAGGAACCGCGTTACGCGAACACCGACGATCGTAACCGACGAAACACGAGCCACCGCCGAACCTCGAAACCAGGCGCGAAGACGCTATGGCAACTAATTGCCAAATTTAGAATCACCGAGTTGCTATAAAAGGCGGCGCAAAGCACGCCTCGCTCTCT
>JAQQRY010000012.1:93251-115811 GCA_028455595.1 Lasioglossum vierecki | reverse complement strand
CGTGCACGTGCGATTCGATCGTACACCGGCCTTCTCTACCGTTCGACAAATTGATCGATTCGCAGATCGTGCGTGCTACGCGTATGTTTCGCTCGAAAAATGTTTGTTTTATTCTTAGACATTCTGCACGTTCTGCCTATTCTTCCTATCATCGATCAAATATCGCGAAATGTTCGATAACCGTGACCTCTTTACATATATTAGTGGAACCGCGATCCTATGATTTCCTGACCTAACCAACCCATTATTATTGTTCGATATGTCTTACTCGGTTCATAGTGCTAGCAGTGTTCAATGTAATTTGAGACTCTACCCTGGAATATTTATATATATATTTGTTGCTTGGATTACGTAGGAATTGTAAGTACCTATTCATCGAAAGTGCAAGTTACTCGCATTATCACGATTCCGAACGTCTTGCTGATTTACCTGTTCTGTTCTGTTCGTGCTATTATTAGTTAATCATTATTTCATTTCACGCGATAATTCTCGACTAGCTTATAATTGCGATTTATTAGCAAGCACGTGTAAACTTTCCTATTTATTCCGTTTCGATATTCTTTCTGTGAAAACGATCAAGTTACGATTTCCGATGTTGTTTCGAAAAGCTCTCTCTTTAATATTCGCGATGCTTGTACTCTTAAGATTGTAATTTTGTTTATAAAAATGATTCCGTACTACATAGCTAACTTATTGAATGATTATTCGGTCTATTATTTCTTTGCAGGTACCGTGAACCAGCACTCCTTCGCTCGTGTTTTGTTTGACGAACATATATATATATATATATTTTCTTTTACGTTGTACCGATGTACTCATCGGTTTCCCTCGCTTTTGTGCAAATACGTGGATCTGTGAATTCATCGATCAAACGAGTTCGGATCGTTGTGTGTTAGTGCAATCACTCGTGATTTACTCGTCGAACATGAACATTTTGGACCTTTTAATATTATCTAGAATATTGTTCAGTAGTTATTAGTTATCCGATAAGGATATTTTAACCAATGTGTGCCTACAGTGTTTATATGAAACATTTTTATTATATTTATGCAATGAGAAGTGTTAAGCAGAATATGATATCAATACAAGAATACTATCACAATTTCTTACATCTTGTATTTCTTCTAATTGCTATTACCTTTTATAAGATGACAAATATTCAATGATTCTAGTATTATTGGTTGCCGTGATTTTAGTAAATTATTATTATAGTAGAATACCTTATAGATTCTATACTTGTGATTAGTGAAAGTGTTATATAAATTTATATTATCAGTAAATGGAACATCTGGGATTGCTTATATTTTACATTCGTTCAATTAGTTAGTTTATTTGTGGAGAATTGAGTATTACGTTAGCAATCACACTGTTAATTAGAATAAATTTAGTGAATTGATGCTATGGTGACTATATTTAACATTTGAATAATAATCTATGGTCTATAAAAATATTCCAACGATAAACGAGCATATCACAAGTACTGCAACGTCTAGTCATAATTCAGCACACTGAAATAGCATATTTATACTATTAAAATAATTTTATAATGATCAATAATGAATTGTTGTACTCTTTTTCTTATTCTGTATCTTCTGTACCCCCCATCTAGCGACAAGGAGAAACGTTTAGCTAAATATGATCTAATCGTATGCGTTCCCTTGTCGCATGTAACCTAACCTAACCTAACCTAGTAGTGGTAGTAGTAGTAGTAGTAGTATTGCTTTTGTCGGGGAAGGGTGTATCGGACACCCCTCACTTCCTGAAGGCACACCGGTTTTTGAACACCAGTTTCACATGTGGCGCTACCGACCTCGGCCCAAGTTGAGTTGCAATTATCCTTCGTTTTTCGGCCCTCCTCCGTTTTATTAGGCCCGGGCCACCTTCGGATTCTTTGACCTACTAGACGGGACGGTCGTCATCGATGAGATCGGCCATTCTACCTAATCAGTTAAAGAGTTTTTGAGCTGGATTAGAGCTCGGAGCGGACGTCGGGCCGACTCACATTCGGACTTGCAGGGTGCCTCGCCTGACTGTTGGCTCCCCCCGACTTCACCTACGTGTCATCTTGAGTGTACCAAGTTCGAATACCCATCCCTACGCTATACTCTGGCTAATCCGAGTAGTACTAATAATGATACTAAGCAAAAAATTTTTTCCCTATTCTGCGACTCTACTTAAAGGTCAGGTTAGGTTCAAAGAATAGCAAGGGGTGAATTTGCCAAGGGGGAGAAGTGAATCAACTTGGGATCCGATCCGACTTCATCGAAATCTGGGTGATACCAAGATATCAATTCCATACGGTCTTCACTTGCCTAGCCTAACAATCTAAGTGGGTAAGAAAGGTTCGTGCTTCAACTTTACCGAAATTAATTCTAGCAAGAATTAATGTCAGTGCCATCGAGTTTTCCCTTCTGGGGGGGGGGGCTTGGTACGCTCTAGACATCGTGGCTGCTATGTTTTGATGTGTCCACCATCCTCAGGGGTCGATGGGTGTTCAGCAAATAGCTCCGTCCACAAGACCATCTTCCCCCTTATAAGGTTTTTGATTCTTAATGTTTTAGCTGCATATGCGTATAGCAGCACCATACTCTAAAGAGATTAGTCTGGTCGCAAGTCAGTCTCTTTTTCCTTACTCTTATCGATTGCCTGTTATTTAAGGCTGATTCCATCTGTTGCAGAAACCTCATCAGGGTGACCATCTAGGTTGTGCCATTTCAGTCAGAAGTATGAGTACACATTCCCTTTGACTTACTATTGCATAAGCTAGTTTCTCAGCCTTTCGGATTCTGTTGACGATAATGTTTGTGATAAGTCCATCCTTGTCCTGGTAAAGCATGCAGATGCTGTGCTTGTATTAGATTGAATCCTTTAACTGCGAATACATTGAACTATATTCGCAGTCACTCGGAGATTCCTTACTTATTCCTGATAGGAGAAAAAAAAATTTGGGATTGTAATAACACTACTTTTTACTTCCCTTTGCCCCCACTTTACCAACGTCATTTTGTCGGATGCATCAGGTTCTACTTCCCAGCCCAAAAAAAAATTGATGCATCCTAAATAACGTGGCTGAACATTTGGATGTGTCCACCATCCTCAGGGGTCGATGGGTGTTCATCAAATAGCTCCGTCCACATAGCCATCTTCAGCCTTATAAGGTTTCTAGTTCTCATATTTGGGTTTGCTGCATATGCGCATAGCAGCACCATGTTGCAGAGATTATTCTGGGCGCAAGTCAGTCTCTCATCCTATATTCTTTTCGATTGCCGTTTATTTAAGGTTAACTCCTTTAATTGCAGATTCCTCTTCAGGGTGATCAGTTCTATGTCATACCGTTTCAGCCGGGAATGTGATTACATTCTCTTATTTGGCTTTCTACTGTACAAGCTAGTCTCTCAGCCTTTCGGAATCTGATACAGATGAAGTCTTCGGTTAATTTAATATTCCTGGAATATTGTAAGCATGCAATAGCTATGCTTCTTTTGTTATTGATTAATTCATCAATTCTGTCCTCATGACGGGCAAGGGAAATGGTATGCTACTTCATTTCCATCGCTCTTGCTACGTCTAATTGTCATCTATTCGTTTGCCTCTAGTTTAAGGCTACATCCTTGAATGATGTCCTCTCGTCTGAGTGATCCCTCTGCGGTCATGCAAGCATGAACCAGATTCGCAGTCATTCGGAGATCGTTGTGAAGATATCTATTAATGTTTTCTTATTATCTGACAAATATAACGACTATTAGTCATTTCCTCTTTTCTAATTTTAAAAGATTCTAGTGACTTTTAAACGTTAGAGTGACTTGTATATTTAGACCATATCAATGGTGTTAACAATTTTAGAGAGTCAGATTGTAAATGTTATACTCTTGATGTCTCTGAGTGTCTCTATTTCTTATTTTCAGCTTCATTTGTTGGCCTTCCTGAAGCTAATCTGAAAGTTTACCATTTACTAGTACAAATACTTAATTACCCTCTCCTCGTCCGGGTGATCATTCTGCGGTCATGCCCTATAGTTTTATGAAAGGTCTTTTGGACTCTGTTCATGTACCAGGCATGAACCAGATTCACAGCCGTTCGGAGAAAGTTAGTTCAATAATAGTTGGTCCGAGTGACTCTTACAATTGTTAATTATAGTTATAGAATTGACTAATTACATTTCGGAGAATCGGATTCCACAAATTTATTCCAACTATCGTATAATTTTATAATTTGTTCAATTGCCAACAATCTTCGGTTACTATATAACCTTTTTTTTTCCTTCTCTTCCAAGTGATCATTCTGCGACCCTGTAATTGGCCAAGTGAAAGGTCATTGACTCTGTTCGTTTGGCCAAGCTGAGCCAGATGTTCGGTCGTTCTGAGAAAGATACATGACATTATTTAATTAATGTTCTAATCTCTTTTATACTTTACTTATGTTCCTCAGTTAAAAATTCTGTACATTTTCTACTAACTTGTAGTATGTGACTGCTTCATCTTTGAGTACACACCTATTTTACTAATTTGTTAGAATTCCATTACCAATCAATTCAAATACTTCCTATAATTTAATATATTAAGATATTATTCTTAATAATAGTGATCATTATCTTAGTATCATAATTCTTAATAATTAGATATGACAATGTTATATTAACTGTAGGTTAACTTTCTTGTTCCTTTTTAGTACTTCATGCTCTCTATACCATGACAGTGAGCAGATCTTGCGATTAGTTTATCTATGACTGAATTCATTGTACAGCATGGTAATATTTAAAGTGATATGCTACCGAGGTAACTAAACATATATTATAAAGTTAATACAATGATAATTTACATATGTAATGTTCTATTTATTTGCTTACAGACACTATGATTGTGTTTGGAAACTAATTGTGTGATAAATATAACCTATACGTTTGTAGTACTGATCATCTAATTATGTTACAATATTAAGTATTTTTACAAATGGTGTTGTTACATTATAATAGAGACATACATTTGGGAGCAGAGACGCTGTTGAAGGAGTGGTAATCACTGTTGTATTTGACATAAGGAAATCTTGTCACTGTCATGGCGTAAATTAATATATTATGTACGATGGAATATTATCATTGTGCTATTTATCACAGTTGTATCATAGTTGTCCATAATTATGTAATGTATGATATTTTATACAGTGATCTATAGGAGTTGATCAATTTATTGGAATAAGTTCTATTAGCATAAATAAGAAGGTGATTAGATTATTAATGTCAGTGCATCCGTTATGACTGTTGGACTAACGGAATGATAAGTACAATTAAAGACAGATAAATTTACTTGTTATATTTCCAGATATGACTGCCTTCCAATATATCACGTAGATTTCTTGATTTATGAATAAGTATCCTACCGAGATATTTACTATAAGTTTGATTAGGAAAATATTTATTCTATAAATGATTAAGGAGTACTTAGTGTTATTAGTCACAGTGTTCTCTTATGTATATGAGATCGTCTGTTTTGCAGATCAGAATCCTCCTTGATAATTGAGAGAAGCTTGATACTACAATTTGATCATTTGCAAGGAACAAGATAATTCGATAATTATAATATGGCTAAAATATTATATACAGTAGCAACGTAAATGTTAATTCCAGTGATTTCTAATGTTATTCTTTTAAATATTAACAATAAAATAAGAGTCCACTGTCCGATACTCAACTGTCCACATGTAGTATGGGCCTAATCAAATTACACTACATCTTGACGAAGATATGTTTCTGAAAATATAGTGCTTCACGTGGATTAATTATCGGTTATATATACCACATTAGGGAAGGAAGAGTAAGAAAATGTCACCCCGTAGTGATTATTGGATATAATGAAGCATGCCTATAGATGTTTTAAATGCTCATGCATATCAGTATTGAGATTTTCGACAGCTGACGTGATCCAGTATATATTTGATAACAGTAACTATGTAAATACTCCTATCTAGTGATACATGTATTATTACATTGAATCATACTAATATAATCTATTATAAGGTAAGCTTGACAATAAAAGATTTAATAGAAGGTGTTCTATTGGAGGTTATGATTCATATTATGTATTAATTATGACTATAATTTCAGATTTACTCATCATCAAGAGTGAAGCTTTAATGCTTAACAAAGAGATAAGAGTGATATTATAATGTCAGTTGACTGCGGGAGAGTACAGAGAGCTATGATGCCGTAAAGTAGCTAAGATGTTAAGTTAACATTATTAAGAAGTTCTTTATTCATGACGAGATAGGAAATATTTTAATAAGTGTTAACAAATTAGCTGATTGATGGCAGCTTGATTATTATTTCACCTACTCTCAGTCAGAGTATGGAATAGTACTTCAGAGGTCTATAAATGCGATCTCTTTTATAATAATTATAGATCTAGAATGAGACGGATAATTAGTACATATTACAAATTTGATTTAGTTATGACATGTAGTTACTTGTTTTCAAGTTCCCAGGAATAGAATCAGGAAAAGTTGGAAATATGTTATAACCTATCAGGATTGTGTCAGATTGAATTAGGCTATTGAGAGGTTTGGATAACTATGATATATTCAAGAGTTATTTAAAAGATGGTAACGAATTATAATGCTATTAGTTTGTTTAATACTTTTTATATAACTAGAGTTATTGTCAGTGTTCAACATTGCCATAATTAATTATTACTTTTAAATGAGTGTAGTAAGCAGTATATATAATTACTTTATTGTTACTGTCAATCCTTTCTATTTATTGCATTTACTATATCCATGTTACTCCAGTATTAAAGGATTGTACAATGGATAATAATGGATAATTATAATGTTTGAATATTCATTAATCCAGTTGCGGACGACATTTATTACATTGTGTGGATTTGGATTGCTTTTTGATTTGATCATATCCTAGTATACATTATATAAATAGGAGTTAGATGCGTTAAACCGTTTGCTGACACTTTAGACTATAACCCTTTTTTTTTCTCTATATTATAACTTATAAAGATACATTGATGGAGTGATACTAAGTATGAATGCCTTAACGTTGAAATAGTTTTTATTGTTATTATTTGGTGAATCATACTCAACAACAAAAAATCTTAAAACCTTAATGAGTGTTTATGAGAAGATTTTCTTTATTGATCCTGTTTTAGTGTAATACTGCCTTTATTCAGTTTGGCGATAGTAATATTAAGCTGAGTATAAGTGAGAAATTTCCTATTATGACCAACAATCAAATTATACTCTGTAGATGTTATAGAAGTGTAAACAGAACGCATCCATTCTAGTTGTTTTATATATACTGCTTTATTCACTCGAGTAATTAAATGTATCACAAATAGAATATTAGCGTGATACTTATCTCTTAATATTGGGAGAATTTGCTTTTAAGATATTACTTCTTCATTAGTGTGAAGACATATTTGAATAGTATAGCTAGAACTGGAGTCTGATATATATTGTCACGTCGTGTCCCGGCGGAGGGTGATAAACCTCCTAAAGGACCGACTCCGGGCAATTATGGCACTGAGACCGGGCCACGGGCGGCCGTACGCACGTGGTCCGCCCGGGACTAACGCAACTTTCGAAAATCCGACGGTTCAACGCAACGGGAGGTTCGGGCGCCAGGCACCGTAAAGATGCCACGCGAAACGCGAAATGTTCGTTGTGTGCCGACGTGTCGAACACACGAATCGGATTTTCGAACACGCGGCTCTAAACGTTGACCGACATGGGTCCAGGGTGCTCGAACACGGAGAGAACGAGGACGGCCCTTACGGCAGGACGGGTCTCACAGGTTACGAATAAACTCGACAGAGTATGTTCTCGAGCGGTTTATTTCTCGACGTCAATCCTGTATCAAAACAGCCGTTACAAAATCCGGCCATGTGGCCGCACCCGAGAGCCCGCGCTCTTCATACAACAAATTCGGACGGTAGGTCGGTCGCAGCGCGGTTGTCGAGATTAGGAAAAAGTCGCACGGGAGAATACAGCCGGCCGGTATTCCAAACACAATATTCCCGTAGAACGGGGCCGTGCGACGCGCGGATGGACGGCGCGGTACGGGACTGTCGCGGTCGCTCTCGCACGTGAAATAGATGTAATCGTTACGCGGTTTCGAGACTGTAAAAGACGGAAGAATGTCTACGCAATTCGCTACGCTCGCGACCAGATTCAGGAGCTCGCAAAATACACGACCGGGATACTTTCTCACCCGGCGGTTCCCCCGAGGAAAATTTCCGATACCGCGGCGTTCGGGAAAACTCTCTGATCGCGGACCGCTCAAATGCAGCTGTTAGCACGAGCCACAGGCACAGGGCGTGAGGCGCCCAGGCCACGCGAAAGATCGAGGACCGAACGACGTCCGTTCGTCCTCGTACGAAAGGAATCGAGCCAACTCGCTATCGGGACGACAAAAGATCACGAAACGACTTACCGTTGCTGCTAAATACGCCGGCTCGGTATTATCGACCGCCTGTCGCTCGTCTGTCACGGCCGGAAATATTTCGACGCCACCGGGAGGCACAGCCGAACCAGGGAACTCTTTTTCTTTTATTGTTCAACTACAACTTCCTCCCGAGAGGACCGACTCGACTCTTCGGTCGTACTAGCGAGGTAACGTTAGGTATTTAACAAGAAAGTAATGCGTGACAATACTTTGAGTGCTCGCGCGACAGTGATCTCTCGTCGACCGGTAACGAGCCTCATCGATTCTGGTTCCCCCCACCTGATTCTCCTGCCGAAATCATCCGAAGGCGACGTTCGCCTCAGGACCGTCTCGACGATGGTCCTTGGGCCCCGGACCGTATTACGAAAATATTCGGCTCCCCTGGAGTCGAATTCGATCTCTTCCTCAGTGGCCGATGTCAGCACCGATCTCGCCGGAACCCTATTTTGGCGAGACGAGGCGGTGTCGGGAACGCGAAAGGGTGACGATTTCGTCGAGGGTTCCTTCCCTCCAGCGCCTCCGGGTTGTCTGACCGGGTGCTGCAGCGATCGAACTTCTGATAGCCCGTACGGGACTTCGTAACGTGGCCATACTTTTCGTCAGACGCCTGCTCTAGTTTCCGTCCGCCTCTGAGAGCCTTGGAGGTCGGGTTGCCTTCATTCCGGGGTAGATGTTCGGCCCTGAAACTTGCCGCTCACGGCACGCGATAGGTGTCAGTACGCTGACGGAATTATCGGAATTTCCTCGGGAACGCTCTTGAATCTGTCGAGTCGGTTTCGCGGTTCGCTATTCCTTGGTCCAGTCCTTCGTAACCCGTATAAATTAACGGAGAAGTGACGTCACAATATTTAAAAATTTAGTATTAGGAATAGAGACTACATTAAGAGATGTGTATCTATCTGATCTAGATCAAGCTTAATACATTACTCCTAAAAAGTTTATTCTGTTAACCGATCCTAAATTTTGTTTACTTAAAACCAGAGGAGTGCATCAAACCTCTATGTAGAATGTAATACATAGAGCAACAGCATTCTTTTAGATGTTAAGTAGTATGGAGTTATTAGAAAATAAATTTATGGGATTATAGAGTAATAGAATTAACGGATAATAGGATTAACGGATTAGGCGGCTATGTTACAAATTAGACGGTTACAGATCAGAAATCATAATCCCTTTATGATATATTACAGATGCCCAATTAAATGTTGACAGAGAACTTACTTGCCTAATGTATTGTAAGCTCACTCATTTATATTTAAGGAGTAATATGTTGTCAATGTGTATTATGTGTGTGCAATATGTTTAAATAATAAGGAATTTAAGCAGTTGTAGTAATAAGAGAGTTCCATTAATTATTATTCGAATATTATGATAAGTTTAATTTAATGGTCGCCAATGTAAATGTTGCTAAAGATTGAGCTATAGTGTAATTACAGTAGCGATTCCATTGGATAAGTATTCAGGAACAGTATAGGAAGTGCATTTACCACTATTGCCTGAACTATACCTGTGGAATAGTAAGTAGCTCCTATCCTTTAATTGAAAAATTTCTCTGTGAGAATTTTATTAAATAGTCTTAATATACATTAATTTATTATCTGTAACATTTCCCGAGAATTCCATAGGTTTAATACTAATGTAATTGATTTCTGCTTTTAACTGCTTGATTAATTATGGTCAATTAGATTAATACTCATTATATATTCCAGTAATAAATTTAAGTGTACTTTCTATAGATAAATTATCCTTTACGATACTAATTTTAGTGAACTGCAATAAACATGTATCACAACAAGTGATAATGTTTAAAAGATACTAATAGAAATCGTTTTTTTTTTTTAAAGAGATGACCCTGTATAATAAGATAATGGAAGAATAATTGAGATGACTATGTGGTATATTTAGTATGATCTGAATTGAATACATTGTATTTCTAGCATGTTTAATTATACTGACTCATTTTAACTGTTGGTTCAAGTGCAATTCCCTATAGAGTTCATTAATACATTATACCTTTGCCGATGAACTTTGTCAACTTGCTTTAGGATTACCTTCAGCTCTTCTTTATTTTTATATTAGAATCATTAGGTAGAGGAGTTCTAAATAACATTAATTTTATCCTGTTTTAGTAAGGAAGCATTATATTGAATATGATAAATATACTATTAACTTCTTTAAGATTTTAATATAATGCTTATTTATAATCAATCCCAATTTGTCTGATTGGAATTTGGATATTCTAGTTTTATACCAATATAAAGAAATACTGCCGTATTATATAAGTTAGTTGAATTATATATTAGATTTATCAACATTTTAACAGATTACTTTAGTGAAACTTTACTGAATTAGTTGGTCTTATATATATAATCACACCGCAAGTCTAGTGGTGCTATTCAACCTATTCGGAATTGACCTGGTTTTCCTAACTTGATATCAATATATCCCTGCTTTTAAAGCTGTCAATATTATAAGTTTGTTGGCTGTTTATACTCTCTTTTTACTTTCAGAACTCGATAAAGATGATCTTTATTGTATTTAAGGTGTAAAATATATATATAATAGTTACCTTATGAATTAAGGTTGGCACTAACTAGGTTAGAACGCACTATCCATTTGGCACCCCTGAAAGTGATCTTGATTCTTGTCCATCCGGCTTCCATCTATATCTTATTTGCTCGATGATCAGTTGTCCTTTTGATGGAGGCATGGTGTATTACTGAAAATTGACTAGCACAACTTCTAACATTATTTACATTGATCCGTGCATTAATTATAAAATACCAGATGTTCGAACCACTCCATTGTAGCAGCTATATATTATATTCCCTTATTGATGATTTATCCTGTATCACCGGTAAGTTAACCTATTACAGGTACTGTTGTTCTGTTAAATTTTTAGTTAACTTTTCTGCTTAGTACATAAATGTAATACTATGTTACAGATAACATCACAGATTGAGTCATTCATAGGTCCTTTGCTGATTAGCCAATTGCGTGTATACAAGTTTGTTAATGCACTGTTTGTACCTTCCTAGAGAGTTGCATCTACAACTTATTATTACTATAATCAATATAACCATGTATTCTATTTGCATCTTTTATAGTTGATGTATTATGCCGACAACGATACTTGTTTCAAGAAGTAATTAATGCTGACACCATTGTCGTTACTGCTGACCTGCTTGTGAAAATTCGTTATATACAGCCCGTATGAATTTTACGCTATTGATGAATGGTGAGTATGGTTCTTCTTATATCTCTTAATATAGTTTACTAGCTTGATATGTATTGGTTGAATTCAGAATGACTAGATATCAGATAATAATTGTTATATCAGATAGTATGGGTAGTTGAGTAACATACGTCAAGTGTTGAGCCGAACCCACCTTAATTTATCAAATTATGTACTTATAGGTTATACCAATCCTGGGGCACAAAGGTGCATCTGGAATCCATGTAGACGGGTTGGACTCTCTTGGGGAACTCCCCGAGAGGTCCAGTCCTCACCTTGGTGAGTGTTGGGTGATGAGGCCCTGGAACGGGAACTTCGGCGAAGTTGGTGGTCCAGATGTGCCAAATTCCTCTTAAGCCACCTCCTCGTGGTGTGCCCTGGGACCCCGGTTGAGCTTAGGCTTGATCGGGGTGCGAACGGCTTGAGGGGTGCAGGAGATTCTGGCTCTCTGCTCGTTTCTGCGCGGGTTGGTCGGGTCCGTCACGAACATTTAGTTTTCTTATTATTATTATTATTATTTTTATTCCATCAGTTCCTCCTACCATAGCAATGATTCCTTATCATTATTACAATAGTATTATCATTTACACTTACCTGGTTTTATTTACTTACCTTCTCAACCTTTTTCTTTCCTCTTCAACCATACTTACTTTCTCCTTGTCGTCGTCGTCGTCGTCATGGAGATCTTCTTCAGTTTCCTCTTCTTCTTTTTCTCGTACTACCTAAAACACACAATTCAGTTATTTTTACCTTATCATGCTTGTGACAATGGACTCTGATCAGTCCGGGCAGGAGACCCAGGATCTTCCGACGGATGAGTTTTACTCCGAGCCATGTCATTTCATGGCAGGTGCGACAAGCACTTACGACCAGGGCTAGTTGGGTGTTAAAAATATAACCATGGACAGTACAACCAAAAACAATTCTGTTTACGGTGCAGGTGGTAGGATCCCCAGTACCGGCACGGGGTTGGTGGGCGAGCAGGCCACCCCCGGGTCGTCATCCGACTACTGCGAGTCCGCGGGCGTTGACCACTTGGCGCCCCGGAAAGAAAATACGACAAGTGAAGACCACCTCCAAATGGAGGTGGTAGGCTATGACATGGCTAAGTTTACGGATAATGATAAGACCGAACATGTTAATTTGCAATCCTTGTTTGCACCCTCATACTCCGCTAGTGGATCTTCTGGGATCCCAATTTCAGAAACCTATAGAGAAACTTTCAAAAAAGATAATACATTAAAATTAATAGAAGAATTGTCAAAAGGTATGAGACGATTTTCAGGTTACTTGAATGACCATAACGAGTATGTCCAAGTTGTTAAAAACATCAGAGCTGACGCGAAAGAACTGGTAGCATCGTTAGTCATAGATTTTGAAAACTTGACAAAAAAGAAAAACCTAATTAAAACCTCAAGGAGAGAATACATTTTAAATGAAGATCAAATAAAGAAATTAATTAGCAAAAAAGAGACAACATATAAAAAACGAGAGGAAATGTTATTAAAAGAAATAGAACAATTAAAAAAGATTATTGAGCAATTAAAAAAGAACAATGAATCTTTAAATAATACACTCATATCTAAAAGGTCAAATGAAACGGACACCATGTGGTCCGAATCAGACTCTAATAAAGATAAAAGGACATATGCCTCTATAACAAAAAGAAAAAGTGCTTCGATATGAGCTCTGAATGAAAATAAAAGAAAAAGAACTAAAGGACCATCACCAAAATACTCTACACCACGCAATAGTAAAGATGATTTAATCAATAAAAACTCATCATCTTCTGAAAGCGACTCAGAAATAAACTTATGCAAAGGCTTAACTGCATTCCTAGAAAACTATCAACAAAAGAAAAAACTTAAGAAAAAACAAAGTCAACAAATTAAGATAACAAATGTAGATAACATGCATAACAAAGGTAAAGATGGCATGCATAACAGGGGTACAGATAACATGCATAACAAAGGTAAAGATAACATGCATAACAAAGGTAAAGATAACATGCATAACAAAGGTAAAGAAAAAACAATTAACAACTCGGTCAGGCAAAGAGAAGAAGAAGCTTGGAAAGTGGTAGAAACAAGAAAACATAAAGCTAAAAAACAATTCATTATACAAGATACAATGACAAGTGGCACAGAAACACAAAGAACGATTATTAGGAAACGCCCAAAATGGACACATCCTAAAACTGATGCCATAGTCATTAAAGTTAGCAAAAAAGAAGATTTCACACCCATTTGCATCCAAATCAAAGACAACTGGGAGAAATTAGGAAATATCAATAAAATAAGAAAGACTCGAATGGGTCACCTCCTACTGGAGTTGCCAGAAACTACCAATCCAGAGGTACTTAAAGAACAGCTGGAAAAAATCATTAAAAAAGAAAATGAAATCCAAATACTACAAAAAGTTTTCGATTTAGAAATAAAAGAATTGGATCCAATCATTAAAACAGAGGAAATAATACAAGATTTGGAAAAGATACTCCAAACTAATAAAAAAGAAATGAAAATCAAAATTCTCCGAACAACTATAATGGGAACACAAACGGCTGTGGTGGAGTTACCTCTAAAACACCTTACAACCATCATGAAAACTAAAAAACCAATTATTGGTAATACAGTGGTTAAACTTACCCCGATGCCAAAGATGATTATTTGCTTCCGCTGTCATAATCTGGGACACTATAGCTCCAGCTGTAGAGAAATTATCCCGTTGAATAAACGATGCAGGAAGTGTGGCAACGACGGTCACGAACAAAAAGACTGCTCAAACGACCTTCGGTGTCTTGTTTGCTTCAAGGAGAAAAGACCATACGACCATCTCATTCGTACAATGGCGTGTCCCCTTTTTAGACATAAAGTAAACGAACTTAAATTAAATTTTAAACTATTCTATGAAACTACTACAAATTTGTAACGGGTCCGTCTCGTTACAACGGAACAATTCGCGGACGATTGGTGCTCGTCGCGCCGGGGTTCGTCGTAGAACGCGAAGCGAAGGATATAGCGGATGCGGCGGAACGAAAGAAAACACAAGTTGTTATTTTACACACTCGGCAATCACCCACTCGCGGACCACGGTTCGTCTGTCTCGGCCACGTGTTTCACGGATCGCGTTTCCGCGACTTTGCGACGATTTCGCTACGTTGGAACGGGGTTCCGGTACGTCGGCGACATCGACACGATGGCGGCCTGACGGTCGGAACGTGGCGTTTTCGACACGAAAACACAACGGAAAATTCCAGTCTCAAACGCCGCCTCGGCGGAGATCTATACGGGACGGAACGGCGGTCTTCGCATGTCACGGCCCTCGACTCGAGGTGCGGTGTTCCGGCGGTCCCAGACCGCGGAATATCGATCGTCGACTCGACAATCGGTGTGACTACGAACCGCGGAAGGAAAATGGATTTTCAGGGATACGCTGAGCTCCGCGTTGCCTCAACGGGTCGCATAGCGTGTACGGGTAGATACGCAAGACTAGGAGCACCTACGCCGTGATCCGGGCCACGTTCCGTCGCCTCGACGGTAATATTCTGGATCAGTAGACAAAAAGGTACCAACCTCTCACGTGGGAAGTTCGGACGGAAGAAGAACGTTCCCGTGCGCGTCGCGGCCTATATCGTCTTTCCGACTTCGATGGTGCGAGGGTGGCGCGGCGCGGTGTACTCCGGGTCATCCGGTGATGACGTGTATACGATTCTACAATGGCGGTTTCCGCTTTCCGGTTATTTCGGCGGCTAAACAAGGTTTTCGCGGTTCTCTCGTCGCCCGTGCGCCGTATTCTCGAGCGTCGGTAATGTTCGGCGGTGGTCGGCGCGATTCGGGTTGGCGAGCGACTCGCTTAGTAACAGGCCTATTTGCCGGAGGTCTGTTACAAATTAACTGTAACCATGGAAAACAGGCGCACTGGTTATTAGACCAGACCATTAAAGAACTAAAAATTGATGTACTATGCACTCAAGAGCCTTATAAAATTGAAAAATCATGGACATCGTCAATAGACAAAAAAGTAGCGATTAAAATTACCAATCCTAACATTAAAATACCTGACAGAAACTATATTGTGGGCCCATTCTTCGTTGGATTCCATGCCGAGGACTTTACATTAATAAACATATATATATATATCTCCTAATATCAACAAAACCGAATATGATAAATGCTTCGAGGAACTTAAAAGAGCAAGATATAATTGGAATAAACCAGTCATTCTATTGGGAGACCCAAATGCACGATCTATACAATTCGGAGATACTATCTTGAATAGAAGAGGTAGGATCATCGACCACTATATTGTTGAAATGAACCTGATTCCTATAAACACGAACGGAAGTGAATTTACTTACTGCAATGAGGCAGGTACCAGAAAATCCAAAATAGACATCATCTGTGCATCTCCGAGTATGATACCAAGAATTAAAAGCAAAATAGAAAAAGAAATATATAGTGCTTCCGATCATCTTTACTGCACTCACTCGATTAATCTGAAAAGAAACATAAAACACGACACTCAAAATAACCTAGAATGGTCTTCGGATCTACAATCCTTTAATGAAGAAAACTTTAACAATAAATTTAATCAATTAAACGAACAAATAGATTGGAATAATATTAATAACGAACAAACAATAAATAAATATTTTCAAAATATAATACTTACATGCGAAGAAACACTAAAAAGAAAAACCAATAGATATAAAAATAAAGAAAATCCATGGTGGAACCCTAAATTAGATGAATTACGTGCTAAAGTTTTGGCCGCAAGGAGACAATATCAACGTAAAGCCAAAAAACACTTACCTCTGGAACCTGAAAAAGAAAATTACAAATTACTAAAAAAACAATTTAAATATTTAATATTAGACAGTAAAAAACTTACCTGGAAGAAATTTGTCGATCTCCTGGCAGCCGATCCATGGGGTAAACCATTTCAAGTTATTAAGAACACCTTAAAAGAAAGACAAGCACCTCCGCGGTCCTGACATCGGCAGAAGCAATGACAATTTTAACTGAACTGTTTCCTAGAGACCCAGAAAGGATCATATATGATGACTTCTCAGATGTCCACGAACGTATACAAACAAACACCGATGAGATTTGGGACATTGCTAATTCTTTGAATATTAAAAAGGCATCAGGCCCAGATAAGGTTCCTCCAGGACTTATTAAACATATCATGCTGAAAGATCGTATACGCTTCACAAACATTGTAAATAGTTGCTTAGAAATAAATTATATCCCACCCCAATGGAAAAAGGCTAGGGTTATCTTACTTCGAAAAAACCAAATCAACACCTTAGAGGCTTCGAACTTCCGTCCGATTTGTATAGGCGATAGTCTCAATAAAATTTTAGAAAAAATAATAGAAAATAAAATAATGGATTACCTTGGTAATACTCCCTATCATAATAATCAATTTGGCTTTTATAAAGGACGCGGAACTTTAGACGCTCTTCAAAAAGTATACGATTATTTTTGGAAAAATAAAAATTCAAATAAATATGGAATTATAATAAGTTTGGATGTTTAAAATGCGTTCAACTCCATTAAATGGAATAAATTATTCGAGTCAATAAAAAACAGAGGATTTCCTGATTATATACAATTAATTTTACAAAAATTTTTTCAAAACAGAAACATTATATACAAAGCTTCATATAAAAATACTTACCTTAAAATGCAGAAAGGCGTCCCACAGGGTTCCATTTTATCTCCAATCCTATGGAACGTTGTATACGATAAATTATTAAATTTAAGATTTCCAAATGAGATCCATACAATCGCCTATGCAGACGATATTTTGATCTACTCCGCAAATTCTAACCTAAATAATTTAAAAAAGAAAATGGAAGAAACAATTAATGAACAAATATTTCCATGGCTAAATGAAAAAGGCCTAACAATGGCCTCTCATAAAACAAAATTTATTTTTACTAATAGAAAATCTATACCAGATAATTTTTACATAGACATACAAGATACTAAAGTATTCGCTAGTCGAAGTTTAAAATACCCGGGGGTAAACTTAACAAATATGAATAACTATTTTTATCACATAGATATATTAGAGGAAAAAAGTAGTAAAGTGATCGGCGAACTGAAAAGAATTACAGCCAATATAGGCGGACCGACCTACGCCGGTCGCCGCCTATATTATAACATTATTGAAGCGATTATACGCTACGCAAGTCCTGTTTGGGCCGAAGAGGCACTTAAATATAAACGTAATCTTCGCAGATTAGCTAGAATACAAAGTGCGGGACTCAGAAGAGTCGCCAGATCCTACAAAACCGCAGGCAGATATTCCTTATGTACAATTACTGGTTTTTTACCGATCGAATATACCATGGAAAACCAAAAACCGTTATATGAAGCTTCTAAAAAATATAAAATAGACTTAAATGATGACGACGACTCCAGACAATGGAAACTCGATAATATGAAAATAATAGAAAATAACCTTAAAGAAAAATCCTGGACTAAATGACATAATATGTGGCACAGGCAAACGACTGGAGCTTGGACGAAACGATTAATACCAATCCCGAAAACCTGGACGGAAAGAAAATTTGGTTACATTAACTTTAATCTCACACAGGTCCTTACGGGCCATGGGATTTTTAAATCATACCTATTTAAGATTAAGAAAGCCAATAACGATCGATGCTGGTGGTGTCCCGACACCAGGGACGACGCAGAACACACTTTGTTCTTATGTGAAAAATGGGAAACACTACGCTTCCAACTCCAACTGGATATAGACCAGGACTTTAATATAGACACCTTTACCGACTGTATACTGAAATCCGAAAATAATTGGAAGAAAATTAATACCTTTATAAACACAATAATGACAGAAAAACAAAAATACGAAAAGAAATTAGAAAAAGAGAAAAAAGCAAAATAACTAATTCAACTTACCTGATATATATACTTACCCGAGGCTCACGTACCCTTGGAAACGTAAAAGGAAAGAAGAAAAATCTGAAAAGAAAAGAAATTTATTACATTTCATATATTCACTTATTTAATGTTTTAATACTTACCTATTACATTTTCATATATTTACCTAATTAATATTTTAATACTTACCTATATTCTATATGTACACGTCCAATAACCTACACCTTACCATTACCTTAACCTAAAAGAAGAAAATCTGAAAAGAAAAAGAAAAAGCTGAACTGAATGACTGAAATTACGGATTGTTTGAAGGATGCTAGGTTGACTGAATAAATGAACAATAATTAGGTAGGATGAACTATTGTAACAATGGAACTGAAAGGAAAGTGAGAATGAGGAAAATTGAATGAATGTGCGGATAAACAATAAATAGACTTATATTTGATCACTGCAATTAAACATTGATTGTCACTGTGCACAAAAATCTGTACTTGTACAATGTATAAAGAATGATGATCGCAAAATAAAGAACGGTTTTTAAATGTAGCGGCTGGTTCAAGAGATTGACTGAGAATCAAATTAAGTTCGAGAGTCTTCCAGAAAGATCGAGAGAGAACGTGACTTGCAATTCAGGCACACAGAATCGCGCCCGCGCAAGCCTCGACGACAGGTGTTTATTTACCGCTGTTTGGCGGTACGAGAAAATGCTACGAGGTCGTCTGTTCGGCAATATGGCGCCCGAGCGCGCCAATCTCGAACATTGCGCCCTCCTCGACTTGTCGAAATAGCTCGTGATCACGTACAATGGTATGATTGATTATTTCAATTTAACAAATTTACGAAAAAAAAAGTGACTGTGAAAACTATGAGTGCAGTTAACAATATATTATTTTGAATGAGTGCTCCTATGATGTGAAGTGAGATTATGAACTTGTCAGTTGGTGAAATGAATGAATTGCGCCGGCGCATTGATGCATCGCGTCGCGTACTACGCGGTTGTAAGCTGCGCAGGGAGTATGTGCGGTGGCGGTATTGACGTGTTCATTGATCATTTTCGTCGATCGGAAGAACTATTAACTTGTGCACCGGACGTAAAAATTCACCGGACGCGGTGATTAATTTCGCGACACGAACTTTTCCGTCGGATCCGGGATGCACCTCCTTTACGCGCGCGAGTGGCCATTGAGATGGAGGTGTGGTATCTCCGACGATGATGCAGAGCCGTCCTACTGTGAGGTTTTCCCTCGCCTGACGCCATCGTGGACGAGTGGTAAGCCCTTGTAGATATTCTTTCTGCCATCTTGCCCAAAATTCGTCACGCATTCTGGTTAACATTTGCCAACGAGATAACCGGTTGATATGCGTGTCGTCTAGGTATGGTTCAGGCAGAGAATTCAAAGCCGAGTCGATGAGGAAATGCCCAGGAGTCAGCGCTGTCAGGTCTGCTGGATCGTCAGAGAGGGCTGCGAGCGGCCTTGAATTAAGGCAGGCCTCTACTTGGGAGAGCAGAGTCGTCATTTCCTCGAATGTGAGTTGCGTTTCCCCCATGGTTCGTCGCAAGTGGTACTTGGTGGACTTTACTGCAGCTTCCCACAGTCCACCAAAATGAGGGGCACCAGGTGGATTAAAGTGCCACTGCGTTTTCAGATCCTGCAGGTGGCTCCTGATTCTGCGATTCTCCTGGCTGCTGGCAGTGAAGTGCCGACGCAGCTCTCTATCAGCTCCCGTGAATGTTGTTCCGCAATCACTGTGAACATGAGCACAAATGCCTCGGCGGGATACAAACCTCCGGAATGCAGCCAGGAACGCCTCGGAGGAGTAATTTGAGACGACCTCAAGGTGTACAGCCTTGGTCACCATGCAAACGAAGACTGCAAGGTAGCCCTTGTACGCCTTGTGTCCTCGTCCTGCAGTGGTTCGCAACCAGATTGGTCCAGCGTAGTCGACCCCGGTGGAATGGAAAGGCCTCGCTGGTGTGACACGGTTTGCTGGCAGCTGCCCCATGATTTGGTAAGCTGGATCCGCCCGCCATCGAGCGCAAGTCACGCATTTACCGATGATGGACTTGACTACTGCACGCCCCTTTGGAACCCAGAACTGTTGTCGTACCGCTCCCAAGGTGGCCTGGACACCTCCGTGTAGATTGTCTCTGTGGGCACGAACTGTTGCCCACCCAATTTAATGAACACCCATTAACAGGGTGAGACGGGATTTAGGAGGCAGGATGATGGGGTGAGCTTCGTCTGGATTCAATAATGCGTTGCTCAATCTGCCTCCCACTCTCAGAAGTCCGTGATTGTATATCATCGGTGACAGCGGTGCTAGACTGCTTTTGGCTGGAATGCATTGCCCCTTTTCTAATAATGCCTTTTCCTTGGCGTAGGTGCTCTGTTGCACGAGACGGATCCAACCTCTCTTTGCCTCAACGATCTCGGTGACTCTAAGTGCTGTGAATTGCGAGTCTACTTGTGAGAGAGGTGGTGCAGTGCAGCGTTTCCGGAGCCATCGTCGACACCAGGCGGTGACTCGTAGCAACCTGGTATAGGAGGAGAACCGCAGCAGTATGGCGTTGTCTTCGTGGTCCCTTTCCCCTTTGGTGGTAGTAGCGACGATGTGAGCTCTTGCTTCTGGCAATATTTCAAGGTCGACAGGTTCTGGAGGTGCGAACCCATCGTCGCAACTCAGGAAATCAGGTCCCTTCCACCAAAGACTCCAGCACAGAAGCTGCGACGGAGCTAGTCCTCGGGAGGCACAGTCCGCAGGATTGTTGATGCCAGCTATGTGGTGCCATTGTGCCTCCGGTACCCTGCGTTGAATATCTGCAACTCGGTTGGCCACATAAGTTTTCCATTTGGAAGGGTGCGCTTGGATCCATCCTAAAGCCACCGTGGAGTCAGACCACAAGTGTATTGGTGAGTCGCTGAGGCTTAGTGTCGTGACTGTGTGCTGTGTTAAGCGAGCGAGAAGATGTGCAGCGCATAATTCAAGGCGAGGAAGTGATACTTGTTGGAGCGGTGCCACCTTGCTCTTCGCTATGACTAGTGAAACTTTCCATTGACCTTCAGGTTCCCGTGTCCGCAGGTAGATAACTGCTCCATATGCTCGCTCCGATGCATCGGCGAAGCCATGGAACTCTGTCAAGTTGTGGTTGTTGCTGTTGAACAGAGGCCGAGGCACCCTTACTTGTTCAATTTGCTTCAATTCGGCACAGTATTCTACCCAGTCCTTGGCCAACGTTGGAGGAAGAGGGTCGTCCCAGCCGAGAGCCAATAACCATGTGGATTGGATGATTATTTTGGCCCGGACTATTATCGGCGTGAGCCACCCAAGTGGATCAAACAGCTGTGCCGCTCCTGAAACCACACCCCGTTTAGTTGAGGGTTCTGACAGCTCACTGACATTGGTAAATTGAAAACAGTCTTCCTGCGGTGACCATTGGAGCCCCACTGTTGCATGCAGCGTGTCTGACCAGGTTTTAATTGCAGAAATTTTTGAAGTCTGCGTGTTTGAGCTTTGCGTTGATTGTGGTGTAACTCCTTGCAGGTCAGCCACGTTGGATGCCCACTTCTGAAGCGGAAAACCGCCCGCCTTGCACAGCTGCTGAAGTTGGTTCACTGCATCATTCAGTTCTGGGATGGTGTCAGCTCCCGTCAATATGTCGTCAACATATGAGTCGTATCGAAGGACTTGTGCTCCGATTGGATATCGACTTCCTTCATCTTCTGCCAACTGGTGCAGCGTTCTTACTGCTAGAAAAGGGGCACAGGACAACCCGTAAGTGACCGTGTTTAAATTGTATTCACTTACGGGTTGTGCTGTGCCCCTTTTCTAGCAGAGTGGATCAAAGCAAACATTACTTTTTGACAGAAAAAATATTTTTGTTATGAACTAAACCTATATGTCAATAATACTTACCTTTGTTTATAAAGTTACCTATGTTTATACCTACTTATATATAATACTTA
>JAQQRY010000012.1:72368-92751 GCA_028455595.1 Lasioglossum vierecki | reverse complement strand
ACGGCAGGATGGTTTGAACTCATAACGTGTCGCTATGGATCAATGCGCGCGATCGATATGTAAACTAGCGCCCGATTAGCGGAAATTTTAACCGTCGTAGTCCTAAACAGAGTTAAATAATCTTTTCGAGGGCAAAGAAGTGCCGAAAAGAGCGGAGAAACCAAACAGTCATGTAGTAAGTCATAAGACTTCGAAGTTTACAGAAGTTATCGGGGGATGGAGGATAGAAGAGAGAAACCCCCGATGAGAACGATAGGACTGGTGGCCAGGGGTTTCCCTGAAATAACAATTTGAAGAGAGCTGGCAAACTGTCTGATTGCCAGTTTGGCTGAACGGGCACTCGAACTGGAGATAAGAATTGATATCCCGAGATGGGGTCTCAAGCAAGGAGGCATCCTTATCACCTTGGGACGGATCACCACGAGGGAGGACTTCGAGATGGCACTCAAGGATATTGAGATAATGGGCAACACCTTCGAGATTACAGAGGTCGAGAAGCTAAACCGGTCCGTCACGGTGGCACTATACGCCACCAACAAAATGATCAAGCTGCAGACGATTCTGGGATTACTGATGAGGGAGCACAGGCACCTGAACACCAGGAGGTGGAAAGAGCTGGGTTCCACCGAAATTGGCGACCGTGGCCGTGAATTTACGGTAGAGATGTGTCAAAAAGAAGCGGCGCTCGTGAGAAAACTGGGGCCGAGATTATCTATCCTGGGAGGAGCCATCAGGATTAAGTGTACTATCTTAAAAAACTAATTGGCACTAGCAGTAAGGATAGTATGTAAGTAGTATATAGTTAATATTCTAAAATTAGTAATAAGTAATTTCACACATTTTATATTCTATATTCTATACTTTTATTAAGATACATTGCAAACATAATTTTTCAAGTGTTCACTAATATATAGTATATAGCATATAGTACATTTTAATCTTTAATCTATTTCTTATTTCTAAATGTTAACTTCCACTTCTAATTAGTGTACGCGTTATGTAATAATATTATCTGCGATATATGTAAATGCGAACAATAAGTAGCTGTATAATTGTATATCATACGTCTTATATATACTTAATTTTGATTAACTGTTCTTCTCTAATTTTGCCCTTGGTTGATAATAAATAGTTGTTATTACTAATACTATATCGTATTTCGTCCTACACTAATTTATTTTACTATTGACCTATCCCATTACCATTATCCTAACATATAATCTTAGCTCGTTATAATATTATTCCTAAGTTACTTATAAACTTTTTCTAAATTCTAATTTATTTCTTACCTCTAATTTCTAAATTCGTACTCGTCTCTAATGGAACTAATATAAATATACTTTATACTCTTATCCGCATATTCTCTAATATTAGAGACTAAATACATTATGTAGTTGCATATTTAGATATCTCTTACATATAGAGTCAATCATGGTTAATCCTTCTCCCCGAATCTTCTCTTTCATTGTTAATAAATAGTTGTATCAAAAATAATATATCTTACTTTATCCTACCCTAATAAACATTCTTCATTATTCCACCATTGACCCACCCCATTATCTTAGCAGTAGTCCCCAGTTAAATTACTTACACATCCATGGTAACATCACTATTTTACTATGCATATAGGGAACATTAGCTCGAAATAGCTATTAATTTTATCATCTCTAATCCATTTTCCTTAATTTATATTAACCCGCACATACAACACAATAGCTCTGTCTATTTATGCTTCAATACATACAAATTATAATTAACTAACTTCATGAACACATTAATTGTCTTCCCCCAGTCATCTTTTCCTGGAAATACATTCATTACTAGTATATCCTATCTTGAAATAAACAATCGTTAAGGTCATCATGTTAGGTAAAACCCCTAAATACCCTATCATGTTATTAAGAACAAGTACGATCCATAATATTTAGCTCTAGGATATAAGATCTTGGTAAATTATCGGTGGAAATAATATATCAACTGTTTAAAATAACAGATGATATTCATTCAATATAGAATCAGCATTCTAATGTCGTACAAGAATATACTCTACAACAAACATAGTATATTGATAGAATTAACTTCTGTTAAAACTTTGATTCACAAACCCATCAATATCGGATAATCAATAGCGCAAATCTATAGACATATACTAGTTAACATTACAGTTAAAAACACAATAAAGAATGTAAGATGAGCACAACATAATGCAATAAATAGTTAAGATTCAAATCTACAATATAGAATAACCTATAGCAAGTAACAACGCATAGACTATTAGTAGATAACACATTAACTACAATTACAGCATATATCCCACTACACTAACAATACAACAGAGTTATACTTAGATCATAATTCATAAACTTTAAGAAAGCTTCTAACTTAACTTTAGTAGTGAATTTCTAACTAACTAACCAACCATTGAACAACTATTTAAAATAAATCAATAAACAGCGGTAAAACAACCATACAATATAAATACAAGCAATAAACTAACAATTTATCAATATAGTGATTAACTCGGATGACTACTGTAGCACTACCCTCTATCTCTCAGCAAGATTCCAAACCCTAACAGCATAAGCCCTATCTTTTTCCTAATCATCATAATACATAATAATTACACATAAAATACGATAATAACAATTATAACAACATTTCTTTTGACCATTATATAGATAAAGTAAGAGATCTGATATACAATTATACAAATTAGTTAATAGACAATATCACTTATCATAAAATGCTTAGTAATATAAGTATATAACTATAAGTAAACTAGGATATAAAATGAAAAACCTAATGGATAACTACCCGTATGCTAATCCGTTAAATAACATAAGATATAAATAAGTTATAGGTAAAGTTAGAAATTAACATTGCGACATTGACACACTGTAATACTATTCACTATTAGAATAATAAATTCATCAAGTTGATTCGCTGACACTTGGTACAACCTGATCGACAGTACAATTAATAAAGGAAAAGAACTAGTAACACATTGCACCGCTAAGCCTCAGATGGGGCGAATTCCTTCCATATCACCTACACACATTTCTCCTCCTATGATGTAGATACCATCTCCAATATCATAATCCTGAAAGAAAAAAAAACTTTATATAGTACATTCTAGTGATTTAAATTCCACAGCTAACAAGGTTTAATCTAGGTCAAGGATTAAAGGCTACCACACGACCTTATTAAACAACGTTTAAGAAGACATCAAGAATTCACTGCAAGCTGTCAAACACTCGACAACGCGGAAGACCGGAAATCACAGGAAATAGAAAGCACTGGAGCAGCACTTGGGAAGTACTCAATCAATAAAAATTAAATAATAAATATACTAATATAATAATTATCTATAAGAGAAGGCGCCGGTTCTTTGGCTAACATTTTATAAAAAGGGTACTGCTAACATGCATATTATACAAATAAATCTGCATCATGCAGCAGGAGCATCAGCCTTATTTACAAAAACCTTTAACGAAGGAAACTATGACATAGCGCTCATACAAGAACCTTGGATCACTCATGGAGGAATCAAGGGCTTAAGCCAGTCAATAATGTTAACGAGAATACAAGAACTTGTATAATTACAAGAAAAGGTATAACAGGGACAATTTTACCTCAATTCAGCGAAGAAAATATAACGACGATATCCCTGCAAACAGGACAGGGTAACAGCAAAAGAGAAATAATAATGGTAGCTCTGTACCTTCCACATATAGGAAAAGAAATACCGGGCCAAGTATGTGAAGATATAATCGACTGGTGTCAAACAAAAGATCTACCTATTATACTAGGAATAGATGCAAATGCAAGAAATACTATATGGGGAAGTACCGATACAAATCTCAGAGGAAGGAGATTAATGAATTTTATTAACGAAGAGGGATTACACATAATGAACATTGGTAACGCTCCTACATTTATTACCAGAGATAGAAGCGAAGTGCTTGACATAACTTTATGCTCAATAAATGCTATTAACAAAATACAAGATTGGAAGGTGCTAAACAAGGAAAGCTTATCGGACCACAGGTATATCACCTTTGAGGTATCTTGGGATAACCTAGAACAAATAAAGGAAAGGAGATCAACTAAAGAAACAGACTGGCTAATGTTCAATAGATTAAACGAAGAGAAAATAAAACGCCTAAAAGGCAGCTACAGAAATCACGAGGAAATAGACAAATTTGCTGAAGATCTAGCGAAAGATATTAAAGAAAGTTGGGAGGACGCAACTCAAATCAAAGAAGTTAGATCAAACAAAAAATTAAGCTGGTGGAATAGAAAATTAGAGAAAAGACTAAGAAAGGTAAGAGAGAAACGCAATAGAATAAATAGAGTAGGCTCACTAGCAAACATACATAAATGGCACAATTATCATAAAGAAAGAACAATACTGAGAAGAGAAATAATGAAAAGTAAAACAAACAATTGGAGGAAATTTGAAAAATCAATTAATAAAATGCCAGTAGCAGCAAGAATAACAGAAGTACTACTAAGGTGTGGAAACACAACCATGGGTGCCATAAAGAGAGACAATCACATTCTTCATGAAAATCATGAAATAATAGAACAACTACTAGCAACGCATTTTCCAGGATTTGATAAAAACATAGATGACTCTAGACCAACGATTAACGAAATATCACCCAACTGGGCATTAGCAAATCAAATTGCCAACCCAGCAAAAGTAAGGTGGGCTATATGCTCTTTCAAACCTAACAAAGTACCGGGACTGGACGAATTAAGTCCTAAAGTATTAAAAGAAGCTCTCATGCATTATGGACAAGCAATCACAAACCTTATTAAAGCAAGCATAGCACATGGATATATTCCGAAATATAGTACAAAGGTGGTATTTTTACCAAAACCAGGTAAAAAAGATTACACAGAAGCGAAAGCATATAGGCCAATCTGTCTGACATCCTTTCTGCTTAAAACTGCAGAAAGACTGATAGACAGACACCTGAAAACGGTAACATTGAAGGAAAAAGATCTATTTCCGGGTCAACATGCATATCGAACAGGGCACTCAACTGAAGTAGCACTCCATAGGATTGTATACGAAGTTGAGCAAGCCAGGAAAAAGAAAGAACACGTAATAGCATGCTTCATGGATATAGAGGGTGCATTCAATATGACACCAATAGAAACAATAGAACAAGCACTGGAAGACTTCAGTGTTGAAGATAACATTAAGAGATGGATTATGAACATGCTCAGTAACAGAATAATACAAGCAAATAGAGGAAATGCACTGGTAGAGGGCAAAGTAAAAAGAGGCACTCCACAGGGAGGTATACTATCCCCTCTACTCTGGTGCTTGGCATTAGACTCATTGTTATGGGAATTAAAAGAGTGTGGAGCAGAAATAATTGCTTATGCTGATGATGTAGCGATTGTCTGCAGACATTGGCATAAGCAAAAATGCTTAGATACTATGCAAACAGCATTAAACATCACCGAAATCTGGTGCAACTCAGCAGGCCTATCAGTAAACCCAGAAAAAATGGAAGTAATAGAATTCACCTGGGCTATAATCTATCCCGAATTTAGCGGACTAATGTATATGGGAGCACCGCTCCCATTAAAACAAAGCGTAAAATATTTAGGTATTACAATAAATAGGAAACTAAAATGGAGACGGCATATATTTAATAAAATAAACTTAGCTAAGAAAAATCTAGCTATGTTAAGCAGAGCAGTTGGACCAACATGGGGACTATCCCCTAAGACTATGAAATGGATTTATGAAGCAATTGTAGCACCGAGAGTCACATACGGTGCTGTCATATGGTGGCAAGCCACCAACCTGGTCACGGTAAAAAGACAACTAGACAGCCTACAAGGAGCAGCTAACAGAAAAATATTAGGATGTGCAAGAAACACTCCTTTAAGAACAATGGAAGTTCTATCAAACATATGTCCATTGGACATAAAAATAAAAGAACTAGCCTTAAACACAGCATACAGGTTAAAAAGCTGGAATCAATGGAAAGAGGCAAAATTTGGCCATTCCAATATAATAAATATAGAAGGTAACGAGGAGCTAAGAAAATTGGCACAAATGCCTAATGATGATGATCAAAGAAGATACATGGATAAAAAACTATATAAACTAGAAATCAGGTCTAGAGAAGAGTGGAATAACGGAATTCCAAAGGATCTGAGTAATACAGAAATTTGGTATACGGACGGCTCTAGAAAGGGAAACCTTACTGGAGCAGCCTGGACAAATAATAATGATATAAACTGTTACATGAGACTTGGTGAATACCCCACGGTATATCAAGCAGAACTACTGGCGATACAAATGTGTACCAGAGAAATAAAAGATCAAAATAAACAAAACAAATTGATAACAATTTGTTCAGACAGTCAGGCAGCAATAAAAAGCCTACAGAAAATGGAAAGTAGATCGAAACTACTATGGGAAACGCATGAGTTTCTAAATGACCTTTGTAAAATAGGTAAAACAGTTAAAATAACCTGGATACCAGGGCATTCAGGACATGCATTAAACGACAAAGCCGATGAACTAGCAAACAAGGGATCGGACACCCAACCAGAGGGTCCACAACCAATAGTAGGAATCCCTAGCATGATCTTTAACCACCAGGTCATACAATGGACCAATAGTAAGAAGAATAACAAATGGATAGAAACAAAAGGACTGAGGCACACTAAGAGTTTCCTGGGAGACGATTGCTGGCCATCTAAAAGAATTAGAGGACTAACAGAACTTGACAGAAAAGATATCAGAAAAATGACAGAAACGATAACAGGCTTTGCACCCCTGAATAAATACCTACAAAAGGTAGGAAGGGCATCAACAGATATTTGCTCATTATGTAACGAAGATACTGAAACACCGGAACATCTGGTAAGAAGTTGCCCGGCAGTTATACAAAAAAGAATGAAACATCTAGGTAAACACACTATAGATGGAGATATACTAAAGGAAACAGAGTGGAAGAAAGTAAAAAGACTCATAGATGACATAAATCTATGGTAATATTGATCGAATGGACCAATAGTAATCAAGGATGCAAGATGTCTAATTAGGCAGAATTGACGGCAGATGGAACTGAGGCAGATTATGTCAATGATGAATATCACCAGCCAATATAAGTCATTATGCTGCCTATTTTAGATCCTCTTCACCAGGATTAATATTAGAAGAAACAATTAATTATCAGTAAAACAACCATTCTGATAATGAAACTTTCTAATTAGCGGTCAATGCTAATACAAATAAGCCTGAATATGGAGCACAACTTACACTGGAACAGGTGAAATCCAGATGAAACAACTAAAAAGAAAACGATAATCAATATAAAAGAAAATAAATATATGTATGCGTTTACGTATGTGTAGATTTATATGTATACATATGTATATGTATGGATATATATATATATATGTATATATATATGTATATATATATATATGTATGAAGGGTAAAATCTGTACCCATCACAATCAAAACAAATGCACAGCATATATATAAGAATATGGTAAAATGAGGAAATATATATAAAATCAAAACAGGGGACCTTCCGTTTCCGGCGACTGTGTGTGTAGAGAGAGTGAAAGTTGTGCAGGAAAGTAGTAGCGAGTGGTGTAATATAGGAGGAAGTGAGAAAGGAGTAAGGGAGAGTGGGTGGTAGAGTGGGAGAAGGGTGGTAGATTGAGTAGTGGGAGTAGGGAAAGGAGTGAGTGGAGAAAGTGGGAAGTAGGGTAGAAGTGGTGTACGTAAAAGTAAGGTTAGAAGTGAGCAGGTGTGGGTTAGGAGAACAGGTGGCGTAGGAGTAGTGTGAGGCGACAGTGATAGCATCTAGAGGGAATCGAGGAAAGTACGCGGGGAGCGCGAAAGTATAAAATATAATGTGTAGTGATAAGAAGGGAGAAGTATAGGCAAGAAATGTCCTATCGAGGAGAAGAAGGGAAAATTGTAGGTAAGGTAGGGAAGGAAGAAAACGGGGGGAGAAAACTGGCGGGAAAGGAGGAAATGAGTAGGGAAAGGAAGGGGAGTTATGGGAACATAGAGGAGTTTTTGTTGATGGGAAAAAGGAAGGAGAGAGGGGCAGAAGGGATGTTAGAAGTAGGAACGGAGGAGGAAATTTTCAAAAAAAGTAAAACATTGGAAAGGTCTCCAAAAAAGATGGAAATAGGAAAATGGGAATTGGAGAGAATGTTAAGGGAGATGAGAGAGGGGATGAGGAAGGATATAGGGGAGGATATAAGAAGATTGGGAAAAGAAATGGAAGAAGGGAGAGAAGAAGTGCTAAATCAAATAAATTGTTGATGTAGTCATAAGATTGGACAAAAAGGAAAGGGTAGAGAGAAGAAGGAATTTTATAGTAAAAGGGGTAAAGGTAGAACGGAGAGATATTGAAACGGTGATAGAAGAATTGTTGACAAGTATAGATGTTAATGAAAAAGTGGAAGAAGTAAGAAAAATAGGGGGGAGGATAAAGAAGGGAAAAGTATGATATTGGTGAAGATGGAGGGAATGGAGGGAAAGAGGAGAGTAATGATGGCGAAGAGGAAATTAAAAGGAAGAAATGAAAGAATAGAAGATGATATGACAGTGGAAGAGAGAAGGGCAAGGTGGAAGATAGAAAGGGAATGTGAAAGGGAGAGAAGGGAAGGAAAAAGGGTTCAAATAGGACATATGAAGATATGGGTAAACAACAGAATGAAAAAATGGGATGAAATAGAAGAAAAATGGTGTGAGGAACAGGGAAACGAATAAAGAGGGGGGTTGAACAAAGGGGGAAAGCGGTGGAATGGGTGGAAGGAAAAGTAAGAGGTAGGACAGGAAAGGATAGAAACATATACAAGGTGGCTTTTTGGAATGTGGCGGGTGTGAAGAATAAGGATAGGGATTTCTGGGAGGGCATTAAAGAGTGGGATGTAGTGATAATGTGTGAGACATGGGTAGGTAGAAAGGAATGGGAGGTAGTGAGGCAAAAAGTAACGAAGGGGTATAAGTGGGAGGTACAGTATGCAGAGAGAAGAGGAAGGAAAGGGAGAGCGATGGGAGGGATGTTAATAGGAGTAAGGGAAGGAATTAGAACGGAGAAAGCTGAAAAGGAGGGGGAAGAAGAGGGAATCGTGGCGCGGAAAATATGGTTAGGGAGGGAGAAATGGAATATAATAGGGGTATATGTGAATAAGGACTTAGAGAAGAAGATAGGAAGGTTGAGAGAGTGGATGGAAGAAAAGGAAAGAGGGGTGAGGGTTATGGTGGGTGGCGACTTTAACGCCAGGACGGGTACGCAAGGGGGAAGAACACGAGAAGAGGGGGAAAGCGAGGATGAGTGTAGAAAATCAAAAGATAAAAAAGTAAATAAAGAGGGGAGAAGGCTGTGTGAATTTTTGGGGGAACTGGGATGGGGGATAATGAATTTGGACGTGAAAGGTGATGAGGAGGGGGAATTTACATATACAGGAAATGGGGAATCGGTAATAGATTATGTAATAGGAAATGAGGACACAAGGGAAAGAGTGGAAAGGATGGTGGTAGAGGGGAAGGTTGAATGGGATCATCAACCAGTGGTATTGTGGATAGAAGGAGAAAAAGGGGAAGAGAGGAAGAATAAGGGAAAAGGAAGAGGGGGAGGAAGAAGGAAAGGGTGGTGGACGGAGGAAAGAAAGCAGGAGTTTGTAGAAAAGTTTGGGGGTAGTGAAGGTAAGAGAAAGGAGATGGATGAAGAGTGGGGTGAGTTAAAAAGTAAAATTGTAGGTGTATTAGAGAAGATGGAGAAGAAAGAGGACAGAAAGGATGCAAAAGGTTGGTGGGACGAGGAATGTAGGGGGAAAAAGAAAGAGGTTGAAGAGGAATTAAAAAGATGGAGAAGAGAAGGAGGAAATGGGGAAGGATTTAGGAGGGCGAGAAACCAGCTAGGTGCAATGTGTAAAGAAAAGAAGAGAAGGGAAAAAGAAAGATGGGAAAGAGAGATAGAGGGGGTAAGAACAGAAGGAGAGGTTTGGAAGATAGTTAATAGAGGAAGAAAGCGTAGGAAGAGGGTGAATGAGGAGATTGAAATAGAAGTATGGGACGAATACTTTAAAGGGGTGTTAGGGGGAGTTAACTGGAGGGTAAGAGGGACGGAAGGAAGAACGAGAGGGGAAGAGGAGGAGGAAGATGTAAGTAGAGAGGAAGTAGGGGCAGTAATAAAAAGGCTGAAGGAGGGGAAAGCGACAGGAGGGGATGGGATACCAAATGAAGTGTGGAAACACGGAGGGGAGGTAGTAAGAGAGAGGCTTTGGGAGATATGTAATAGGGTGTGGAGAGGGGAAGGCTGGCCAGAAGAATGGTCGGAGGGGGTGGTAGTGCCCATAGTTAAGAAAGGGGAAGGGAAAAAAGTGGAGGAGTATAGAGGGGTGACGCTGACGCAGACAGCGTATAAAGTGTATGCGGCGGTACTCGCGGAGAGGTTGAGGAAGGAGGTAGAAGAAAAAGGGGTGCTTCCGCCTAATCAGACGGGGTTCAGGAAGGGAGAAGGAACTATCGACAATATATACGTGCTAAATTATTTAATAAATAGGCAGATAGCGAAGAAGGGAGGGAAGATGATGGTTCTTTTTGTGGACATGAAGGCAGCGTTCGACTCAGTGGATAGGGAAGTGTTAGCAGGGGCGATGAGGAAGGCGGGGGTAAGAGAGGGACTAGTGCAGAGATGTGTGGAAGTTTTGAGAGAAACGAGGAGTAAGGTAAGGGTGGGAAAGAAAGAAGGGTGCAGTTTCTGGACGGTGAAAGGAGTAAGGCAGGGTTGTCCACTGAGTCCAATACTGTTTACTATACTGATAGCGGATATGGAGGAAGTGTTGAAAAAGGGGAGGTGGGGAGGAGTGAAGTTGGGAGGAGAAAGGATATATACGTTAGCTTATGCGGATGATGTGGCATTGTTGGCGGAAGAAGAAGATGGGATGAGAGGGTTAATGGCAAAAATGGGAAGATATGTAGAGGAGAAAAAGCTAGAAGTGAATGTGGAAAAGACGAAAATGATGAGGTGTAAAAAGGGAGGTGGGAGGAGAGACAGGAGGAGATGGTGGTGGAATGGCAAAGAAATAGAGGAGGTGAAGAAATTTAAATATTTAGGGTATGTGATGACGGGGAATGGGAGACAGGAGGAGCACGTGGATGAGAGAATGAGGAAAGGGGCAGTAGCTATGAGGCAAGTGTGGGGAATAGGGAAAAGGAAATGTGCAAAAGACTGGGGAAAAAGGATGTGGCTGTTTGATAGATTAGTGTGGGCAGTGGTGGGTTACGGGGTGGAAATATGGGGTTGGCAAAAGAGGGAAAAAATAGAGAGTATACAAGAAATGTATGCAAGATGGGTATTGGGGGTAGAGAGAAGTGTACCCGGGTATACGATTAGGGAGGAGCTACAGAGGGAGTTAATGGCAGGAAGGGCTGGTATGAGGGCGTGGGGATACGAGAGGAAACTTAGTGAAGGAAGAGGTGGGTACTTGGCGAGGAAATGCTGGATGGAGGTAAGAGAGAGGGCTAGGAGGGGTACGGCATTGGAGGGATGGGAGGAGGAGAGGAGCAGGTTTTATGAAAATAAGGGGTGAAGTATAGAGGAGGTAGAGGACTTAAGGGACGAGGGTTGGTTGAGAGGGGAAGAGTTGATAAGGAAGGAGAAGAATATTCAAAAGGAGGAAAGGTGGAAAAGGATAAGGGAGTCGAGGTATAATAGTTGGTATAAGTGGGTAAAGGGAGAAGGGATACCAGGGTATTTAAAGAAAAATTGGGAAGAAAAGAGGTGGCAGTTAGTGGCGGGCTATAGATTAGGGAGTAAAATGAAGGGGGGTAGATATTGGGAGGAGGAGGAAAGAAGGTGTTGTAGGGTATGTGGGAGGGGGATAGAGACATGGGAGCACATATGGGAGGAATGCACAGAGTGGGGGAGAGAGAAAGGGTGGCAGGAAATGGTGACAGAAGTGTTAGGGGAGGAAGGAGAAGGGGAGGTATGGATGGTGAGAGTGGAAGAGATGAGAGAAAGGATGAGCGGCGGAAGCGGGGGTCCAGAGAATGAAGGAGTGTGTGAGTTTTGAATGGATTGTGTGCTCTCTCTCTCTCGTAAAGGAGAAGTGTGGCGGATAGAAGGTGGAGATTGTGTAAGCGGAGCGGAGGTCCGCATGTACCCCGTAAAGGGAATAAACTATATTATTATTATTATTATTATTATTATTATATAATCAAAACAGACAGTAGAATCATTTACACTCACATCTCTAGTCGTTACCGTAGATAGAGCAGCATCCGAAATGATTAAAGAAGTTACTGGTGTTTCAAAAATTCGACCGGGAATCCAACGCCAATGAATATTATAGTCCGACTGAAAGAATAGAAATAGTAAATAAACTGTAAAGAATCTAATGATACTATATACTTAATCAACGAACAAATTGATAGATACAAATAGCACACTAAGCTATAACATATTTCATATAAGTTAATAAATGACTATACATAGAGTTATAATTGGAATTAATGTCGATTAGATTTTTTTTTTCTAAAAAGGAATAAACATAGAGCACAAAAGGAACTCAATAAGCTAACTAAACATAATCCATCTATATTGCCTTTGTTATCAACTATTTGTTGTTGAGATTTATATAATAATATCCATTATAGCAACTGCATAACTATGCAATTTACAAGCATTATCAAACGATAATAATCTTCTCACCATATATAGACCGATGAACAAAGGTAGGAAAAATAAGGGAAAAAAGACAAGAACATTAGCCTAATCTAAATATTATTAGTTATTAATAATATAAATAATACAGAGTCATAAATACTATATGCCGTTAAGGCATATTGCTCACGAATCTTGTAAGTCAGAAATAAATAATATAAAACACACAAAGGTATAATGTTTGAGTAAAACAAAAACTGAATCATGTAGTAGTAGTGAGAAGAAGTAACGGGTTCACTTTCAAACTGCTAATAACTTAAATGTGACAAGATAAATAGATGACTATAAAAATAACAAGAACTTGAACAATCCACATAATGAATAAAAACAGAACATGTTACAAGCAGAAACCGACATAACCGTGGTGTAATGAGCTAGTGCTAGTTGACTAAACTAATAACTTATAAATCCTTCTTCAATATTGAATCAATAAAGAAACATTTTTGTTGAGCAGATATCAAATAATTGCGAACAAGTCGTCGTACCTCTACAGGCAGTCCACTCTCTACTAGAGTCAAAAACATTACCAAAACTCCTAATCTTAACTTATTTAGTAAATATTTCAATAGAATTACCTTTACCATATTAAAGATCTCTGCATACATGTAGATGTAACTCGCACAGCAATGGATCTCAACTGGGTTTAGGTATATAATAATCCACAAGTCAAATCAGAATCAAATATCGATGCTCCCTATGACCCAGAAACACATTATTTAATAAGATTAAGAAATCAACATAAGGTAGGCTTCAGCATTACGATTAATAGTATAACTTACACTTTTTCACTCACAAGACACTGTAACCGACTCAATATTAGACTTTGACTAAAACTATAGTGATAGGAATCTAATGAACTGAGTCAATATCGGACACTGCTGCTCCCTGCGATCTATAAACACATTACCTAATTAGATCAATAAACCAATACGACCAGGTTATCATAACGCATCTTAAGATACTCGCAGATCATTCCAATGATAGCCATATTAATCTAAATCTCTACTCTGATGAGACAATATATAATTGATATTAGTAATAAAATCTAAAAGTACGGTTACTCACACATTAGAAACAAAGGTAATGGTCGCAGGATGGGCACGTCTTATTAAAATCATCGTCACCACGGACTGTCAAAATTATGCTTAGTAACATTATCTGCATAAAAAAGGAGAAAATTTGTAATGAATCAGTATAACAAAATTATAACAATTCAATTAGTTTAATTTAGTAGTAATACAGTAACATATCTACTAATATTACTAGCTGAGGTAGAACATACTGATAACATAAAACAAGGCAATATCTGGTCACAGAAGAATTAATAAGCATATACAAGCATATATAAATAGTCACGTTTAACAAATCATAGAACTATTAAATTAGACAATTTACCAACACATGTCAATCAGCACCTTAGGTTATAGAAATAAGCTATAGGTTAGATTACAGTACTAAACATCATCATCACATTTGGATAATATAGTAACATAATAACGACAAACAAATCGACTAAATTAACAATATTTACCTGTTTATCAACAGAATTATTAACAATAATTAACACAGCACGGCATGGGCAAGTTTAATCAAATGACAAATGATCAATGAATACAAATTATTTAGACAGGTATACGTACAAATGTAACACGATCAAGGTTGCCAACTTAGCAATAATCGAGATATTAAACGACATCTATATGATATTGTCATAAACCTATATATATTATAGAATGATAAAAGGGCACTGACTATTGTCAAATTTGGAATAACATCACAAGATAAACTCAACAATTGAGAAAGATATTAATACTTGAATACATGAATATACTAATATCAAGATGGTTGACCAAATGGAATTTATCTACAAGACATGTAGCGCCTTCTGATGCATGGTGACACATTGGCCAACTAAACTTTTAGCCAATAAAATAAATAACCACAGTTAACAATCAATAACTGATAGAGCACTTACTGTACTACACTATATAGACACAATTCATTAATAAAGTGATTATATTAAAGAAAAAAGAGAGACTAGACCATAGACTATAATGGTGAAAGGAAACTCACGAACAAACAAGGTATATATATCATAAACAAAGAGAGTAAATCTAGCGATATATATAGATGTCACAAACATAAAAAATCTATTTTGTAGAGACATCCCTCTAATTAAACTACAATAAGTAACAAATAATGACAATAAGATATAAATGAATAGTCATCTAAATAACAAATATCACAAAAGGCGCATTTAATAAAACACAAGAAGTTAATTGACTTAATTGACTTAAAATTAAAATTATCAACTCACATTATGAACTAATTATCATAATTAAAATAGCATTAATTATTATTTGATCCAATTTTCTAATAATACATCAAGCTAGAGTGTATCAACAGATTACAGATGCATTAGATAAATAAGGGTAATAACCAATGGTCTATAATCTGATAAATTCTTTGTACCTATACATCCTCTACTTTATTCACACAATCTACTCCAAAAATTTTATTCTCAATAAGAGGTAGCATAGTAACAACTGAGAAATTCGAATGAGCGTGTAGAAGTGTAGTTTATTAAACAAAGTCAAGAATAAGATTATGAAAACTCATGACTTGACCAAGTCTCTTATACATTCAACAGTAATACCCAATTAACATTTCAATGTATTTAATTATATTCACCTTAGCTCACATAGATTAAACTCTTAGATATTCAATCACTCCTCAATAATATACCCGTGAACAAAACTCAAAGGAAATCGTGAATAAATTATACACTTCTGTGACTGGATCACTTCTTAATATCATTCACAAATACCGTACATTACATCTGACATTAGGGTTCACTTTAGACAGTAAACACATTAATGTAAGTTTAATAAGGTCGCCCATATTAAAGACTTATGCATATATGGAGATAAATCTTGCTCAGTAACGGACCTAAATTGCGCTTAGGCATATAATAATTAACAAATCAAATCAGGATTTATATCGATGTTCCCTACAATCAGGAAACACATTAGTTAACAAGATCAAGAATCCAACACAAAGTAGGCTTTAGCATTATGATTAATAGCATATCTTACACTTCTCATTCACACGACACTGTAACTGACTCAATATTAAACTTCTTACTATAACTATGGTAACAGGAACCTAACGGACTGGGTCAATATCAAACACTGTTGCTCCCTAAGACCTGTATAAACACATTACCTAATTAGATTAGTGAATCGATAAGACCAAGTTATTACAACGCATCTAACGATATTCGCAGATCAATCCAATAATAGTCTTATTAATCCAAGTCACTACTATGATGGAACAACCCATAAGTGGTATCATTAATAATAAAAATCCAAAGTACAGATACTCACACATTGGATACAAAGATAATAATTGTAGGATATGCACGTCCTATTAAAATCATCGTTATCACGGATTATCATATTATGCTTAATAACATTATCTGAAAAAATAAACTTGTAATGAATCAGTATAACATAATTATAACAATTCAATTAGTTCAATTTAATAGTAATATAGTAACATATCTACTAACATAGTAAACTGATGAAGAATATATTGACAACCTAAAGTGATCAATATTTGGACATAAAAGAATTAATATGTATAAATATGTATATATGTATATATATATATGTATATATATATATATACACAGTCATGATTAAATAATCACAGAATTATTAAATTAGATAGTTTATTGACACATGTCAATCAGTATCTTAGGCTATAGCAACATATTATAGGTTAAAGTAGTACTAAACAATCTAAGTATCATTATCATAATTGGATAACATAGTAATATAATAATGGCAAACAAATCAATTAAACAGACAATATCTACCTGTCTTTCCACTCTATCATTAATAATACTTAACACAGCACACGGTATGGTTAACTATAATCGAACGATAGGCGATCAATGTATATAAATTATATAGCTAGGAACACGTACTAAGGTACTACGATCAAGGTTGCCAACTTAGCAATACTCGAGACTTTAAACGACATCTATGAGATACTGTCGTAAACCTATATATATCATAGAATTATAAAGAGCACTGATTATTGACAAATATGAAATAACAAAACAAGACAAACTCAACAAGTGAGAAAAGCTTTAATACCTATTATTACACGGATTTACTAATACCAAGATGGTAAACCAAATGGTATCTATCTACAAGACAGGTAGCGCCCTTTGATGCACAGTGACAAAATGGCCAACTAAACCTTTAGCTAATAAAATAAATAACCACGGTTAAAAATCAATAATTGATAGAGCATCTACTACACCACTTTAAATAAACACAATTCAATAGAAAAGTGAATATATTATATAAAAAATAAATCCAGGCCATAGACTATAATAGTGAAAGGAAACTCACGAACACACAGGATATAGCTATCACAAAGAGAGTATATCTAATGACTTATATATATACATACTACAAACATAAAAATCTATCTTTTCAGAGATATCACTCTAATTAAACCACAATAAGTAATAAATAACGACAAAAAGACACAAATGGAAAGTCATCTAAACAACAAATATCACTAAAGCGCATTTAATAAAATACAAAGAAATTAATTGACTTAAATTAAAAGTTATTAACTCACATTATAATCTAATTATCCTAACTCAAACAATACTAATGATCATTTGATAAAAATTTTTAATAATACACCAAGCTAAAAGTGTATCAATAGAGTGCAGATGTATCAGATAAATAAGGGTAATAACTAATAATCTATAACTTGATAAATTCTTTATACCTATGCATCCTCTACTTTATTCGCACAACCCACTCTAAAATTTATTCTTAATAAGAGGTAATATCGTAACAACTGAGAGACTTAAAATAAGTGTGTACAAGAGTAGTTTATTAATTGAAGCCAAGAATAAGATTATGTAATCTCAAATCTCGACCAAACCTCTTATACAATCAACAGTAATACCTAATTAACACTTCAATGTACTTAATTATACTCACCTTAACTAATAAAGACTAAACCCATGGATCTTCAATCACTCCTCAACACTATACCTGTGAACAAAACTCAAAGGAAATTGCGAATAAATAATATATTTCTGTAACCGGATCACTTCTTAATATCACTCACAAACACAGAACATTAGATTTGACACTAGGGATCACTTTAGACAATAAACACAATAATGTTAGTTTACTAAAGCCTCCCCGTCATTAAGCTGGGAAAAAACCTGATCAGAAAAGTATATATACCGCGAAGTTATGTATTAAGACAATAAACTCTAATAGGACTGACCATCATCACATAAATTTATTTCTATTATATACTCAAAGCAATAACTCATGTAGTAAAGCTCAACTTGGATATTAAATACACAACAACAAGAATATCAAATAATCTTCTCTAGTAAACAAATCAGAACAGAATCTAGTTAGAATAAGAAAAATTGATATAAATTATATACAGGATAATATACTCTCATGATCAGGTTGTTTCTTAGCAATGTCTAAATTCTAAATATAAGATATTATACTTCATTATATTATACTTCAAGTCATAAAAGTTACTTTAGTTAAAAAAAAAACCTCATTTCTTGACTATAAAATTCATATTACTAAATTGTACTAGAAATTGTATTAGAATAAGCAAATGTATTATATATATAATAGGTGACAAATTGTTCAAGCAAAGAAATTAGTTCAAATATGCGACAAAGAGAAGGAAATAGACTGCATTTAAGTAGCATACCGCTGCTCCTTGGAATCTGCAAGCACAATATTTCATTATTCTATAGTAAAGCATATCAATACAATCAAAACAATATAATATAATTAATGATATCTTGAACCTAATCTAATAACAAGCAACTTTATATTTAGTTAATCTCTCTTAAAATTAGCTGCCCTACAAATAGAATCGCTGTATATGATTTAAGAACAATGACAGGTATAACTTAGCTAGCAAACAATAGCAATAGCTGCAGGAAGGATATGTCCTCGTTAACAATAACTCATCTCTGAGGGTAAAATCAAATCAGTACCTACAAAAAGACCCAGGGAAATGTAGTGGTATTCTTCTGTAGTACTAAGCAATGTTATTAATAATCCTCCTTAGTATATGTACACTTATGATATCAAGTAACCCAAGACTCTACCTATTACCGTCAAATCGATCGAATTTATCTGCACCAAAGGACCCATATATCCTGGCACAACAATTCCGATAGGAACATTATAATACACAATCACCATCTAGTTGCTCACATCTAAATTTATGACTCTCTTTAATGTCCCTGGTTTGCCAATGTAATAAACTTACCTTGTAACAATATGTTCATAATCCTTCTCTTAACTGAAGCAAATATACGACATCGAGAGGCTATTCTTCGTCTATTGCTCTTGATCTTACCTGGAATAAATAGATCAAGACGTATATTACTCTATAAACCCATGGCTTATGCTATAATTCATGTATATTCTACTTAACTAATCACAAATGAGAACATGAAATTATAGGTTATATATCACCCTATAACCATCAATTTAACTCAGGCCCTCATGTATTCTCAGCATAAAACCTGCAAATAAATAAAATACCTGGTACATAAATGTACTATTAGCATATTGAGAATCAATAATTCTCACCACACTTCTCCACACAAGGTGATTAATAACATCTGTCATCTCTCTCCTCTTCTCTATCCAGTCCCATGCACATCCATGCCAGAAACTTGCCCACAACAATCATAGAAATCTGTCTTAGTGATACTATTGAATACAAATACGTTCAAGACATTAATTAACATAATAATGGTAAATAATCAAGGTCACTATTGGTACGTTTTCAATATCTTTGACGAATGAAATATTACTATAACGAAATTAAGGTGTAATTATAATTTATAGTTTATCAATTGCTAACTGTTCGAGATTGGCGCGCTCGGGCGCCATATTATCAATCAGAACACCGCGTGCCATTCGCGCGAGACCGCCAAATCTCCATCTTTAATCGCCTGTCGTCGAGGCTTGCGCGGGTGCGATCCTTCGATCGCAATTGGTCAATTACATCCTCGATCCTTCTGGAAGATTCTCGAACAGCAAACCGGAATCACCGGTGCGTGACGAACTTCCAGAAGGATCGAGGTAATAAAAGAGAGAAAAACAACGACCATATTGATTCTCTGTCAATCCTTTGATCAGCTGACATGTTTAACACGTGCTTTATTTCCTTGCGAATTTCAATTTCAATTTTTCACACATAGCTTTATATTTCTATACAATTGTAACTATCATTGTTAAAATCACAGTGAAAAATATAATAGTATTTATTGCAAATTCATACATCCATTCAATTTCATTCCTTTCTCACCGTTTCATTCAAATCCAACCGTTATATTCACTCACTCAATCCGTTCAACATCCATTTCACTTCTCATCTCAAGTTCCATCAAATAATAATTGTCTCAGTCACTCATTCAGTTATACAGTCGTACATTCCGTTACATTTTTTTGGTCCTTCGAGCCGGATTTGCAATAAAACCAGTGAAAATTCAGTGGTGAAGCAGTTCCCTAACCAAGTGAAGCCGCTCAGTGATTCTGTCTCACGTTCAAAATGGG
>JAQQRY010000012.1:54581-71868 GCA_028455595.1 Lasioglossum vierecki | reverse complement strand
AAATTAAAAATAAAAATAAAAACCCAGATGTCGCAGAGATTCTAGAAGTACTATATAAAAATTTAGTTAAAACTTTGAAAAAAGAAATAGTTAAATCAAAATGTGAGAAATGGAAGGAATTTTGTGAGGAAATAAATAAAGACGTGTGGGGAAAACCCTATAAATCAGTAATGAACCTTGTAAGAAAAGGAACTCCTCCAGCTACGTTATCCAGCGAATTTCTAAATAAAGTTCTTCAGGAATTGTTTCCATCTAATCCGGATACCTCTTCCACTAACCTAAATGAGCCTATAATAATCTTTCCCAACTCTACTAGCGAATTCAACTATTTTGATTCCTCAGAAATTGTATCTTCAGCCTCAAACATAACCCCTAAAAAAGCGGCTGGCTGGGATGGGATCTCTCCCGAAATAATTAAAGCGCTAGCTTTGTTTAGACCTCAAATCTTTGCAGCACTATTTAATGGCATTGTTATGAGAGGAGAGATTCCTGAAGACTGGAAAATTGCGAGAACAGTCTTACTCAGAAAACCCGGAAAAGATCCAATTCTTACATCGGCTTACAGACCTATCTGCATCATCAACACGATAGCTAAACTATTAGAATATTTACTTAAAAAAAGATTATTAGAGGCCTTAGGAAACAATCCATATAATATAAAACAATTTGGCTTTTCTAAGGGCAAGTCAACCTGTCACGCCATGGTCGACGTCAAACACAACATCGACCTGGCGTCCAGGAAACAATGGTTCTGCGCGATCATCGCCCTTGATATTAAAAATGCTTTTAACTCCCTTAAATTTGATAAAATAATAGATGAACTTAAATTCAGGAATATACCAGACTACCTAATATATATCATTACAAACTATTTTAAAAACAGGAAAATTAAATGCGACACCATAGGTTTCTCGTGCGTACGTGATATGGAAATGGGGGTACCCCAGGGTTCTGTCCTTGGACCCTTGTTATGGAACCTGGTGTACGACGGTCTTCTTAGACTGGTATGGAAAAAAGGTACCAAGGTTTGGGCATTTGCAGACTATGTTCTCATCCTGACGGAGAGCAGTAAATTACACATCTTGAAGGAGAGGACTCAAGAATCCACACAAAAAATCAAAGATTGGCTAGATCAAATGGGTTTAAAATTAGCAATACAAAAAACGGAAATACTTTTAGCTAACAATAAAATCGTACCTGATGACCTAACATTTAACATAAGTGGAAATCTCATAAAACCGGTTAAACAACTTAAATATCTGGGAATAAATTTTGATAAAAAGAAACAGTTTAGAAAGCATATAGAAGATGTTACAAATAAGGGCATTAAAACCATGTCCGCACTGGCTAGACTTATGTCAAACCAAGGCGGACTTAACCAAGAAGCCAGAAAATTATACTTTTCTGTTTTAGAGTCCATCGTTCTTTATGGTGCTCCTGTGTGGGCAAAGGCTGCCTCTTTAGAATTTAATTGGCAACTGCTAAGAAACACGCAGAGGCTTGGATTTGCAAGGGTGGCCTCTGCCTATCGCACTGTTCCCATGGAAACATTGTCCGTTCTAACTGGAATTATACCATGGAATATTAAAATAAAAGAGCGAGCAAGTCTCTTTAGATGGGAGTTAGAGATGCTAAGCCCAACTGACGAGGGAAAAAGACCTGTAAGAGCAACAACTACCACAAATCATCCAGGTATGTACAGGGACCACTCCCCAGAAAGGCTGGAAGCTTGGGAAAATATGGGCTTTTCTGGGCCAGAAATAGACGCGTTTGGTACCACCCCAAAACTCAACGAATTTCTGGAAGAAAGGGATGAAAATGAACCCCCAGAATCTAGAAATAAGGCAATAAAGAATTGGCTTAAAAAAGAAGCTCGAGAAAGGTCAATAGAGATCTGGCAAAAGGCATGGGATAATAGCAAAAATGGTAGGTGGACTCACTTCCTAATACCCGATATTAGGAAGTGGAATGAACGAAAACACGGTAAGCTAAACTTCTACTTGACACAAACACTAACGGGACACGGGGTCTTTAACAAATATAGAGTCAGAATTAGAAAATCGAATAATAAAAAATGTTGGTACAACTGTAACGTAACTGATAGCCCGGAACACACTATTTTTATTTGTAAAAGATGGAAAAATTTGAGGAGGATCCTCGCTAAAGAACTCGATATAACCGGTCCGAGCACAAATATAGATCCTAGAATTTTAATTAATAAAATAATTGATAAAGAAACTTACTGGAACTCCTTCTCGAATTTCTGTATTAAAGTATTGAAAGAAAAAGAGGAGGAGGAGAGAAGGAGATATCAGGAAGCAAATAATAACGAAGACTACTAATATATATGTTTTTTTTTTCAAAATTTTTTATTTAGATAGTTTAACGATATAAAAGCTGTACAAGATGACAAATACAAAACCAGGGCTCCATCAGGCGAATTTGGGTCAGCTCATCCTCACATCTGGTAGAAGAGACTGCGCAAGGCTGCTCCAGTGGATCCGGTCTTTTCAGCTCCAGAGAAAATGAAGTTAAGTGACTCCGTCTCCGTCTCCTGGATGGGAATCCTGCAAGTTTTGGTCCTCCGGTACACTGCTACACCTGAAAATAAAAAGAAAAAAGGATTAATACACCAAAGTAAGAATTTTTTCTTTTTGTAATAACAAAATAACTTATATACTTACCTGTACATAGCTGTAAATAATATACTTACCTGTAATATTAGACTTAAGTTACCCTTCTCGCGTTAAATTATAAGAGCTGTACTAGAATAATATAATTTAGAATGAAATTATATCGCGCGGTATAAGCTGTAATATAGAATAGGATTCGGAAATATATAATAAATAGATACAAGTATATTAACGTTGAACATTAGAATATTTATTAGAAAATAATGAGTAAGAATACATAGAATAGGATAATATATTAGGTTTATAATAATTATAATTAAGATACAAGTGTTTCACCACCTGAATCTACGCAAAGTTTCCAACGCGTTGGAAGCAAATCAATGGCCTCAGCAAACACGGCGGGTGGCAAACTATTAATATAAGTTAGGAAATGTCGCTGAGCTCCCTCGGGGGTTACATTTCGTAAAGGATGATTTTTCTTATATTTTATATACCGCGAAAAAATGCCGTAATCCGTAGGGGAAAGATCGGGTGAATGTGGAGGGTGTGGAAGCACCCGTACATTCTTAGCGCGGTATCTAAGCCGCGCTTCTAGGCAGGTATGGGCCGAGACTCCATCCTGCAGTAGTAAAGGAGGCAATGTGCGCTCCTTCAAATTATAGTAGACCTTTACCGCATCTACAAAGGCCGCGCTATGCTGTTTCCCGGTCAAAGCGCAGTCGGGCTCTAGGAACGTACACAAGAGTATCCCTGCACGACACCACCACAGGCTTACCTGCAGCCTTACGGGTGGAGCACGCGGGGAAGATGGGGTATAAACTTTATCCCCTCTCTTGCTCCAGTAAGTGGCCTGCTCCCTACTTCCATAAAGGACCCAACGTTCGTCACAGATTATTACCCTGTCCAAAAATGACAACCCTGATCCTAACTTCAGCAGCTCGGTACAAACCTCGACTCGCAACTGTCGACTTGCCGGTGTGGGAACGTGAATAAACCCAGAAGGGCGACGTTTTCGATAGCCCAATTTCTTTAAACGCCTCCACACTGTTGTTTTGGCAACCCCAATTAACGTGGAAAGCTTATCCAACGAAGCGTCAGCGTACTGGTGGACCAGCGACTCTAAAAGTCTATCGATGTCCACCTTTGCTGGACGACCACTCCTAGGAAGAGCTTTTATCTCCGTCCGACCAGCACGGAACTGCCCAAAGAGCTTATACACCCCACTCTGCGAAAGGACTGGTCCATAGGCCTTTTGGATTTTCCGCAGCGCAGTTTGAGGAGAAATTCCGGACACAAACATAAAATGTGCAATGGTGCGCACCCTCTCCTGAGTAATAGGTGTCGCAGTAGGCTAATAACAAAAAATAAAAGAATATATTAACAGAGTAATTACAGTAAATTGATACAATATAAATTTACTTACCTGAGATATACCGGAACGACCTGTAGTCGGCGTACTCGGCCCGGCAGCATCCGACCTTCTGGAAGGCCCAGGAACTGCATCGGACTCACTCTCCAAAGGGACATCCATATCAGGACTGGTACGAGATGATCGCTGAATGGATACGGACCTCGAGTCTATCCAACTATCCGAGTCACTAGAAGTATCCGATGACATCCTGGTAATCTGGAAATAAAAGAAAATTAAACACGAAGGAATATCTACATAGTAAGAATAAAAGAATAATAGAAATAGAAGATATACTTACCGTTGAAATGATGTGAAACCACTGATGGAACCGCTGAAGTATCCTGAAGAACGAAGATCCGGGAACCTGGAAATAAAAGAGAATAAGATTAACAATTGAGAAATATAAACATAGGCTGAAATTAGTTAAAATGCTTATACAAAATTTATAGAAACTCCTGAGCTCCGATAAAGTAGCGTAAGGACCAAAAGAACGACGATGCAGAAGGATGAGAGCGATAGCAGGATGAAATCAGAGTATCCTCTCCTATATCATATAGTAACTATCCTACTTTTCTAGCAACCTTCCTTGTGAAACACAAAGGGGTTAAATAGATAAATAAATAAAAAACTAAAAGACAGTTTAGAGTTAGTATAAAAGGTGGCGTTAAAAATAATTTATGGGGATATACACAATAATTAGTAAACAAATAAGGCATAAAACAATTAGCTGTTTTGAATGAATAAGTCTAGCTGTCAAAAATTGTTTGGTTAACTGTAAGGCAAGACGGGTATTTAGATCAGCAAGCCGGGAATATAGAGAAACGGAGTAACTCTAGTGGATGCTATTACCACGGGAAGATCGCGCGATAAGCAAATATTGTTTTATATCTTTCTTAAAAAATGCAGCAATAAGAGCACCTACAGACGAATCTAATAGTAGTAACTAAGTTTTTTACTCCAAACTTCATAGGTAGGACAATAATATAAAGAAAAAGATGCTATTTATTTAAATAATTTTTTAAAACCTATAGAATGTTTAAAAATAAACAGGTGGATAGTAAATTGAATTTCTGGAACAAAATTCCCTCTGGAAAAAAGCGGTTAAAATTCCGGTTTTTCCAGAAATTCGATTTACAAGTCATAACGCCAAGTGCGAGTGTACTCACAACGGTTGGTGCGAGCGAATAAGAAATCTAAGCTAAACAAGGAACAAAAACTTTGACTACCCATGCGCTCGGACAGAGGTATAACAATTAAGGACGTAGCGCAACGTATACGTGGAGGACGTCTTAACTGACAAAATAGAATTACAAAGACAAAAACTGTACAATCAAGGTAAAAAGGACAACCGGCTTACTTTAATAAAAACCAAGGAGACTGACACACAACGGAAATTTGGAGGGCAAATGCCGCGAGCTCCCGAGACTCGGGTCAGAACGCTTTGAAAGTTCGAAGGAAGTGCGCGGCTTTTGCTCGTTCCTCGATTAGATTAGCTCTTTGATAATTTATAGTTATAATATATGGTAGTGATTCCTTATAAATAGTAATAGTCTATAAAAAGTCTGAATTACGGAGCCGGTTCCGAATCTACCTTGATTCGCGACGCGATCCTCCGCGCATAGGACGTATTCAGGATAGTTTACCGATTTATAATCCTCAAGTTAAACAATGAATATTGTTAAGCGGTGACGGAATGGAGAAAGACAACTGATACTGAGAAAGTATACTGCTTCCTTCCTCCTTTGGGGACTGCAATCGTATCTGAAGGGGGACGACTAAGTAAGTCTTTCTTTATACCTAATTGTGAAAAAATTGGAAAATTTTTCGAAATTCAGGAGACAATTGGCGATCTCATCGCCTCTTTTTATTGATATTAGAACGTTTTTTAAATATTGAATAGTTAATAAATTAATAAACTTCCTTATGCGCTGCTCCTGAACTTCGAAAATTACAATATTATCAATTCTGTCTGTAACGGATAACTTTTTTGAATTTTCGGTATCGTTCCAAAAGTCCGTGGAAAATTCTGGCCTATATTTTACGGGTGAAGAATTCTACGGACTTTTGAAACAAGTAAAAATTTTTTATCTTGGAATCGAGAGTTCATATTTAAATATAAGATAGTTCGTAATATCTAACAATTATTTATCGAATAATATTATAGATTAAGAAACTAATTTAAGACTTATAACGATTTATATACTCCACGGACTTTAAATACGGTCCCGGTTCGTTCCAAAAGTCCGTGGAAGAGCAGAAAATCGTTCCGTTCCGAAAGTCCGTAGAATTCGGCGTTTTGAGTAGAAAGTTGGTAGAATACGACATTTCTGCGTAGGAAATCAACAGAATAAGGAAAATTCGTACTTTTCCATATCGGATATTGTTTCTTATTAAATACTAATATAATTTTTCGTATGTTTTATTCCTGTATTTGAATTTTGCCGCGTTTTTAATCGCAATTCTTGGCCAATAAGGCGTAAGATAGCGGTCATCGATTAGCAGATAAGTTCGCTGCGCTTAATTTTAAGGTTAGGGTAAGAATAACTTTTATTGATTAAAAATAAGTACTATGTAGGTTAGTTTTTAGGATTAAAAACTTCGTTTTACGCTGCCCCAAGTGGCATCAATTATATGTGATTGTTTTTCTCTACTTAAATAATGAATGTAAACGCGAGAAGGGGATAAAAACGATTTTCGTTAGAAAGGAAAAATAAAATAGGAAAAAATCCTGTCAAAAGGTTAGGTTATTATGGAAAATCAATAATAATAACATTTTAAATTTTCAATTGACATTAGCTCAAGCTATATTAGAATCTGACCTTCCTAATGGACGTAATATTTTTAGTGAAACGGATCTAAGTACCTTTATGGACCTGCTTAAAGAAACCTGCGATAGAACACTAGAACACAACAAGAAGAAAATTAACGCAAGGAAACAAAATATATGGTGGAACCAGGAATTAGAGGAATCAAGAAGAAAAATACAAAAACTAAAAAGGAATAGACAGAGAGCAAACAAGAAAAGGAAATGGGACGAAGCCGAAGCAATAAATTTCTTCTTTGAAAAGGAAAAAAGGAAAATGTCTAAACTAATAGAAAAGGCAAAAAAGAAAAAATGGGAGGAACTGTGTAATACGGTGAACAAGGATGTATGGGGTAAACCGTACAAAACTGTAATGAAGAGTATTAAAAATGACTCCCCACCTGCCACTTTATCACCGGAATTTGCGACTACAGTCCTAAAAGAGCTTTTCCCACAAACAAATTATACTAATGACGAAAACAGACTAAATTTAGGAGGAAATAACATTGACGAGGTAGAGAATTATAATGAAATGATAGATGAACCATGGAGGGTGAACGCTGACGAAGTACGTGAGGCAGCCAAAAACATTAGGATAGGTAAAGCGGCTGGATTAGACGGTTCGCCACCAGAAATAATTAAAGAGGTGGCAACTTCATTCCCAGAAGTACTAGCAGCAATCTTCTCTGGAATATTCAAAAGAGGAAGAATACCCGAGGGCTGGAAAAAATCCAGAGCAATCCTTTTAAGAAAACCTGGTAAGGATCCTAAATTGGCAGCTGCATATAGGCCTATATGTATAATTAATACAATAGCTAAATTAATGGAATACATTATCAAGGAAAGGATTTTAGAAGACCTAGGTAACAAGCCATTCGAGGAAAATCAATATGGATTTGCAAAAGGAAAGTCTACGGTGAAAGCTATGCAAATGGTCAAGGCTGAAATATGCAGGTCAATTAAAAGTCAAAAGTTTGCAGCAATCATGGCTTTAGACGTGAGGAATGCATTTAATATGATTGAATGGAACAGTATACACAAGGAACTGGAAAAGAGAGGTTCTCCCCTGTATATACGTAGACTAATGAGGGACTACTTTCACAATAGGACGGTAGAATATTTCACGGCAGGAGAAAAAATAACTATGCGTATGGAAAGAGGAGTCCCTCAAGGCTCAGTCCTTGGACCACTGTTATGGAACTTGGTATACGACGGACTTCTGAAACTGAGGACCCCAAGAGGTAGCAAAAGGATCGCTTTCGCCGATGATATTATCCTGATGAAATCAAGTACATCTTTAGAAGCTCTTAAGAGAGATATTGAACTGATGGTGACCGATACTAGCAATTGGATGAATGGAACTGGACTTGATCTCGCGGATCAAAAAAACTGAAGCAATGTTTCTAAATAACAAAAGAATTCCATTGAATTTTGAATTTCAGGTAGGAAATGCTATAATCAAACCAAGCCAGGAACTCAAATATTTAGGAGTAACGTTCGAAAAAGGATACTATTTCTACAAACATATCCTGAAGACGTCAAATAGGGCTATAAAAGTAATGTGCACACTAAGTAGATTAATGGGTAATAACAGAGACACAAATACAGGAGCAAGGAAGCTATATTACCTAGTCATGGAGTCCATTATGCTATATGGTGCGCCGATATGGGCAGAAGCAAGTGAAATTAACAAAAATGCGGTAATTCTAAGAAAAACACAACGATTAGGATTGGCAAGAGTTATATCAGCCTACAGATCAGTATCCTTGAATGCGATGGCGGTGCTGGCAGGAATCCCACCATGGTCCCTCAAGATTAAAGAAAGGAAAAGACTACTGAAATGGGAAAATAAAATTATAGATAATTTAGAGATTGAAGATGAAAGAAGAACAGTCCATTTAGAAAGTGATCAGGAAGGTCATCTCTCTCCCACCCAAGAAGATTTGGATCTCTGGGAGATTGAAGAAACACAAGAAGGTGAGAGAAGAAAAATACTGAGAAAAAAAATCAAGACTTTGGCGAAAGAAAGAACGACAAGAGAATGGCAAAGACAATGGGAAAACGCTACATCAGGGAGATGGACCTATTCACTCATCCCAAATATCGACAAAAGGAGAAATAGGAAACACGGGAACTTAAACTTTCATCTAACGCAAATTCTTACCGGGCACGGGGTCTTCAATACATTCAGAAAAAGACTAGGAAAAACACAAGATGACTCATGTTGGTTTCACAGGGGAATACCAGATACACCACAACACACGATAATAGAATGTGACAAATGGGAACAGGATAGAAAAATACTGGTAGACAAAATGCAACTGCAACAAGGTAACCTAGATTTTTGCATAATTATGGAGGCAATATTGGAAACAGAAGAAAAATGGAATGCATTTACGGACTTCTGTAAAAAAATAATGTCTCAAAAAGAAGAAATTGAAAGAACTAGAGAAAAGGAAGGGATAGACAATCCAATAGGAGAAGATTTAGAAGCTGATCTGGAATCTGCAAACTATTTCAGACAGAGAGAAATTTAGAAAACGACTAAGAGTATCCTTTTGAATTATATATGTTTGTTTATAAAAAGCAAAGTTGTTAGGCACTCCCTTCAAATAAAAAAAAAAAGATAATTAATAGATCTAAACTGTAGTAATCATTATTCTTTCTGTCTATTCCATGTGCATAGTTCTCTTATTTAGGTAGGTAACGTAAAAAGTACAGGGCGGACGAGGTCAACGAGGGTGGCCCAGAGGACAAGATGAAGGAAGGCTGAGTGTGTCTGAACAAAAGATGCCCGAGCAAATGCAGTGGATGCAGTATCCAGGCTATTTTGGGAAACCACAAGGCTAAAACTTCCGACAGAAACCCCCAGGCCGCTTCCTAGAGACGGAGACCGTATCATGGCTGCACGTGAACTGACCGAAGGAGGGAAAGTACGCGGAAACGAGAGGAGAATGGATAGTTATGATGTAAGAAGAAGAAGAAGTCATTAGTATCAGGGGAGGCCTGGACAGTTAACAAAATCAGCAAAACCAGCAACCCAGTATAAGAGTTGAAACGAGTGTAGCAGTTAAAAGGTAAGTTAGAACCCAGTACGATTAGTAGCATGCATTTATCCGCAAACGGTTACATACTATTAGGAGTAAGAACAAGGAGAATACACACAGTAATGTCCAAACAAAGATAGTAGATGACAGAATTTCAATATGGCCGACCCCAACCGTTGACTTCTATTTGACTTCAGCTAATTCCATGATTATTTAAACGAAATTTTCAAAAATTTATTAACAAAATAGCTTTTTGAGAGATGACGAGTCTATGAAACAAAAAAAAATTTTTTTACAATAATTTACATAATAAACGTAAATTTTAGTTACAACAAAAACGATAGATTTTAATATTTCAAGAAATTAATGTTAAATAATTTGTTACGGCAATCTTCAACTTAATGAGTTATTAAATAAAGTTTCATTTAGGAACACGTGCTCGAGCACGTGGGAGTAAGAGAGATAACATGATCATATCTAACATGATAAATAGAGAGGAAAAGAATCCAAGGTGTAAACAAACGCTTATCAGGCTGAAAAGTCGGGCATAACCAGACGGATCTCAGCTTTCCCAAACCAAATTTTGTATATTTTAATACTTTCAAAAATATAAAAAGTAAGGTCTGGTATAAAAATAATAATAGTAATACCGGACAAATGATTCAATATGGAATAATTTATGTGGAAAACATATAAACATAATTCCTCTTATAACAAAGTTATTTATTGTTTTATGAGAGGATGTAAATGAAGTTAAATGAAGTTGAGAAATGATAAACAGGTTGCATAGTACAAGGGGTATACTAATACCTGTAATATCCAAAATTTAGAAACACGAAATTCCGTTGTAAACGAGGATCAGGCTGAAGGATATGGATATCAAATAAAATTAGATTACACATTGGAGATATAATATAAATTTAAACAAAACTAAATAGATAGAAGAGTGAAAATAACAATAATGTCTAAATTCACTTTACTAGAGTCGAGATATCCTTCAGTCTAATGTCACGGCAGCAACGGAATGTGTAAACGAGACAATAATAATACTAAATTAATTTAACCCTCAGAAATATAATACATCTGAGAAATGTGTAATTATCCGAAAACCGAATACGCTTGAACTACAGTATGGAAGTAAATAGCAAAATAAATAGATAAAGAAGTGACTATTAATAATAAGGAAGTCGACAAAAATCCTGGAACTTTTAATAGGGAGGACTAAAAAACATCCGGTAACTTATGAGAGGTTTCTAAAAAGAAATCCGATGAATTACGATAGGGCGTAGTCTAGAGATATCCTGCGACTTTTGACTAACCCAAACCAGACATGATAGAGATACGGTCTGTCAATAAGGCTAACAGACCAAGAAGATAGAAACACAAAAATAACAATTTGAAAGAAGAATTAAGGAAACCACCGTGAGACCAAGAAGGAAGAAAACACAAAATATTATTTTGAAAGAAGGAGTTGTAAATAGCCCGCGACCATTGTAAATCAAAAGAATAATAGTATAATAAATTTTCTTCGGCTTTAAGGCAGTAGAAAAAAGGAAATAGAAAAGGAAAATTAAGTATTATGCGTAATAAGAGTAGAAATAAAAACGATTTGTAAATTAATAAGGTATTTATTTGGGGCTTCTCTCACACTTAGTACATAGGTAACATAAAATAACATTATGTTTAGAGAAATAGAAAAGCTCTTTTTAGGAAACTTTAGTATTTTTTTGATTTTTTTTAATTTTTACTTATTTTATACAAAGAAACAGAGAGTAACTTAGAATAATATTATAATCTAACAAATTAACATTTATTGCAAAGTAACGGGTTCACCTTTGTTTGAAATACATGCTTCCCATCGCTTGGGAAGCTCTTCAAGTGCGGCGCGAAAAGACTCCACGGGAATAGTGGAAAGATAGTCGAGAAAATGTCGCTTGCCTGTATTATAGGTTACTCGCATAAGCGGATTGCGACGACGATATACATTGTAACCGTGAAAAAGGAAATAGTCAGTGGGCGATAGGTCGGGGGAGTGAGCAGGATGTTTAATCAAATCCACCCCATGATAACGATATCGTGATCACGCAGCTGAACAAACATGAGATGTTAAACTATCCTGTAATAAAACAGGCGTAGGAGCCATAGGACATAGTTCTCTATATGCGCGGACAGCTTCCTCAAAAAAAGATGCATGTTCATCCCCAGTCAAAGAAGTATTAGGCTTAATAAAGGAGCATAATAAAACTCCAGCTCGACACCACCATATAATAACTCGGAGGCGTTTGGGCGGGGGACGGGGATTCGAGGGCTTATAATTTTTGTCACCTTTTGGACTCCAATAAGAAGCCCTTCTCCGGTTACTATAAACCACCCAACGCTCGTCGCATGTTATAAGACGATTTAAAAAAGGGTCTTTGGTATTCGCAGCCAAATTAAATTTAGATATTTCTACCCTTTTGGCTCGGCTTTCGTCAGTAGCGGCATGAACGAACCCCGAGGGGCAACGTTGTCGGTATCCCAATTTCTTTAGATGCCTAGAAATGGTTGACATGCCAACCCCAAGGCAGTTAGACAACTTTTCAACTGAGGCATAGGGATATTCCAATATTAAGGCCAGGAGTGGACCATCTATTTCTGTCTTGGGTGGACGTCCACTACGAGGTTTATCCCGAACCTCAATGTGACCCTCACGAAATTTTTTATACCAGAAATATAAAGCACTACGGCCTATAACGGGCCCATATACAGTGGTCACTTCCTTGAGGACTTCTGTCGGTGTTAAGCCCTTAGTATACAAATAGTGCAGCACTGTGCGGACTCTCTCGGGACTCATCTTGGAAGTTACCTAAATAAAAATTTAAATAAGATATTGAACATAAAACATAAGCGTATTTATAACAAAGGAACATTAAAAATAATATTAGACTTACCTCAGACATTGAATCTGTCGTCCCACTAGGAATATCCTCGTCTTCAGGCAGACGAGATGGACCTGGCCTAGCCTCAGGTGAACTCTAAAAAAGGATAGGGACAATATTCATTAGTTAATAATTAAAAATTTACAAGAATTTACATAATATTGGAAGACAATTAATAATAAGAATAATAATAATAATAATAAAAATAGTTTACTTACCTCTGAACCGTGAGTTAGAATTTCTTCCGGATGTTTAGAGAGTTCCGTAGAACCTGAACAGCTGGGGGATTTCTGCATCTCAGTAGATTCCTGAAAAAGAAAAATTTATGAAAAATTTATTAATAAAGGGTGAATGAAATTAAACTCAATATTAAAAATATACCTATCTTAGTAGTTGTCTCGATAGTGAACCGCTCCAGGACGGGTGGGGACCCCAGAGACTCCTCTCCTATGTTATACTCCTCACCTGGACTGGAAGAAGGAGACCTATAAAAACAAAAAAGGATAAAGATTAGTAATAACTATTTGGTATGGGATACGGAAAATCGCGTACCTTAATAATGGCGGTGGCGAAGAATCTCCTGAAATATCACGTGACGCTCCACCTTCGCTTGAGAATTCTTTAGGAAATCTGTAACAAACAAAAGAGATTATTAATGACAGAAACTATTATAACAAGGAAATCTGATACTGTTCCGAAATTGACTGGACGAATCTCAATGCCAAAGTGTGGAGAAGCGTCCGGAAAATTTCGGAACAAAAGTATAATAAAGTATGATAGGAAATAATATTACAAGATAAATAACATACCCCAGGAAGGGAGGAGAGGACGAATTTTCATGAGAAGCTTGAGGCGTGTTATCCTCCTCCTCGAATGAAAAAACTGTATAATCAACCATCCGTTCCTTACCTCCTCTACTTTGAATATTTCGAAAATCCATGATACTAACCTATAAAAGTACAGGAAACACGCGATAAGAATTTGTAATGAGTCGAAAGTAAAGTTTAGGTTTAAGGTATATTCAATTTTAACTAAATACAATCACGAACAAAGATAAAGGAAATTGAATTTGAAATTAAATAATAGCATTTATTGCGCAGGAATACCTGTCCGACGTATAGAGAACTTACCTAAAGACGTGATAAAGCACAGAAAAACGGAAATAAATAATATAAGTTATTTCCAGGCGCTATCACGGTAGTGGCGAGAATGCGAAGAGAGGCTGCGAAACCTGTAATGCGGATAGAGATAGTTATATGAACGAATAATGTAATTAGAATAAGTAAATCAAAAAGGCAAATGTTCATGCATGTATATATAGAAGAGAATTTGCGAAACGATTATTGTTAAACTATAATAGATAAGGATATTATTTGAGAATGTATATTACTTAAAATTATATTTAAAAATTATGTTGCGACAATAGTTTTAGAGGGTTCCGGAGGATTACCGATGCCTGTGCCTGTGAAATTAAGACAAAATCTCTATTTTTGCTAAATCTCTTTGTTTAAGCAAGAGAGAAGCAAAAAAAGAGCTAAGACCCTAAAAATTACCGGTGCAAATGTACCGAGTATATTTTGGAGGAAGCGGGAAAACAAACGCCAAGGGCAATGGCAGAATACAGATAACACTTCTATTTGCGAGTATAGTTGGAAACCTATCAACAAGGACAGGCACAACAACGGTAATCCACGAGGGAACAAAAAAATAAGAAAGGTGGAGCAACGGTCAACGTTTAAAAGAGAAACACAGTACACTCTTTGTAAAAACAAGGGCAAGCAATACCTACCAGTAAAGGAGAAAGTTTGAAAAATAGGGACCTCAGAACGATTCGAAACTCTTTAGAGTGCAGATGTCAATTTTCTATCCGGAATTTGATATAACTTTAAGAGTACGTAAAGCGGTAGTTTCTCTCTTAAATTTGATTCGTAAAAGTACAGTTTAAGTAAGAGCCATTTATTGATATAACGCGAAATATAAGTGCTGTGTTAATACCGATTGGGGAGAGCCGATCCCGGATGGAACTCTGGGAAGGATTCCTGGCTCAGTGTACCTGGTTCACATAAGTCTATTGCAATCTGAAAGGAAAAGTGAGGGTTGTTTTCGGCTCCTTTGCTCTGGACACAGAGCAACCGAAGAGTTGGACCAACCTACACAAACTTTCACGAACAACCACCTGTCCTCCACCTGACTTTGGAAACAAAGTTAAGTGAGAGTGGAAGGGCGAGGAAAGGCCCTAGCCGTGATTCAAAGTGCACGAGGTGAGGGGACCGGTCCAGTGGAGTTGCCGTCGGAGGACCCTCAATTGGTATCTGAAGGAGGACGAACTAATTGTAGACCCATCATAATCAGTGAGTTAATTCATAGCGATACCTGTGAAAGGATTGTTGGGCCCCCTTCCGAAACTGTCCGCACAACCCTGTGTGGTACTACTCTGTATAGAGTCCGGACACTTTCGATAGGGAGCTGGTACGGGAATTTTCGGCAGGGAGCTATTTAGATGTCTGGCGACTTATGTAAGGGAGTTCGATAGGCCGTCCTAAGATTATTGATCGGGAGGCGAAGTTCAGTCCAGAGAGTTTCGGTAGGGAGGTTTGAGAGATTTCCAGAGACTTATAGAAAGGAGGCTCTTTGGGATTTCCGGCGAATTAAGCAAGGGGGAACAAACGTTATCCGGAGACTTTTTAGAGGTTTCCCGCCCTCTGGCGTATTTAAACAGACATTTTAGATTAGGCGTACATAATTATAGATATTTTAGGTTAGTTTTACCTTGTATTTGTTAGTTGGTTATTTGGATAAACTAGAAAATGTAAAATACATAAAAAATAGAGAAATAGGTTAAGTTGTATATAAACAAATGCGTTAGTATAGTAAGTTATTTAGGGTATATACGTATTCTAGGAAATAATAACTAGGTTAAGACAAAAGTAAAATTAGATGTGAAACAACACACTGTGCTAGATACTATTGGGAATTTGGATAAAATGAAATAAAGAAGGTTAGGTTAGAGTCAGGCTATTGATTAGATACGAATAGGATCTTTTGAGAGGAATTATTAATAGTACTTGGGGTTGATACTTTGAAAATTTTTTTTCACTGTTGAACTTTAGGCCTTTGATGGTTCCATCTCTGGAATTCTTTCGAGTTTAATAGTGTTTCGAGTCGATTCTTTTGCGTCTATTGATTCCGGTAGATTCAGTGTTCTCTCTCGCAATCAATTTTATCGGGTGGTGACTTGGCGGAAGGATTGTGGTGCGTCGGGGAGGAGAGCAGTTGTGGGTTTTTAATTTCCTTCTTCTTTCTCTGCTGTCCTTTGGAGACAAAGGATCAGAAAGAGATTGTTAGTAAGGAGGAAATTGAGTGTGATTTTCATTCTTCTCCTCTTAACTTTTCGCAAGAAAAGTTACTTCGAGAGAGAAAGAAGTAGGCCTCTTTCCCGCAATTTTGAATTTTCCCGCTGCCAAGGGTGCGTTCCCGTGCGATTGGGGGAGACACGGTGTCGTCCGGGCCAATATTCGTAAGTTTTTAGTTGATGTTTTCTCCTGAAACGTTGGTACTCTTTCCGAGTCTGCGCACAAACGCAGGGTTAGTTAGAGTTGCCGACACAGGGGGAGAGTGTGTTCTTTAGTGTCTAGGGATTTTAATTTCGGAAGGTTCGATTAAAGATCTCTGGCGCAAAGAGTGTTGGCGCAGTTCCCGTTACGGCTCCCTTAGCTCTGACTTCAGAGAGATTGAAGAGTCGGACGGCTACATAACCTCACTCGTAATAAGTCGACAGGATCTGACATCGGAACTTAGATAGGGAAGATTTTAAGTGGTTAATTCAACGGATAAAGGGGCAACTCTATTTTCGGAACAACTAACCACTTAATTTTAGTATAGAATTGGAAGGGTCTCTTCAAGACCTTTCCATAGACACCCCACACGGGGGGTCTAAAATAGTGTTTAAAAAATTTTTTAAATTGACCACCATTAAGAGGGCGGATTTTTATTATAGATTTGGATTCGTCTCTTCAAGACGAATTCATAGACACCCCACACTTGGGTATTTAAAAAAAACCTAAAAGTCGGGCGCCATTACGGAGTTTTGCTATTTTTAGTATAATTCCGTCATTGTTTAAAATAATAAAGATCTGCTTGGTGGGTTTTATTCCGTTCAGGGTAGGCTACAGATACACGCAGAGAAAACCGGAGAAAATTCAAATTTTCCCGGTTTTTGGCGTTATCATAGCAATTTTGGCAGCCATCTTGGAAATTTTTATTTAGATTTTGACTGGGTTCTAGACTCAGGGTTAGTTCCCATAATTAGTTTTTGAAGATCTGGCTTAAGTTAGAATATAGATAGCCGCCATCTTGTACCCCCACTCTTTAGTGTGATCCTTCCCCCCTCATTGGCCGACATTTGCCCGCGGGAATCCGAATCAAGCTCAAAAAGCTTGATATTCGGATTTTTAAGGGTAGCTGCCATAAGAGCC
>JAQQRY010000012.1:29266-54081 GCA_028455595.1 Lasioglossum vierecki | reverse complement strand
CCGTGGCCCTCAAAAAGGCCATAGCCGAGGCTAAAGAGAAAGCCTGGGGCGAGCTCCTGCTCGGTCTAGATGCAGATCCGTGGGGGCGCCCGTATAAGACAGTTTTGGGTAAACTTCGTCATTGGGCGCCCCCGGTTACGGAAAGCATGGATCCGGAGTTTTTCGGACGAGTCGTTGGAACCCTCTTCCCTCCCTCTGATAGGGAGGAGGAGGGTTCGGAACTCATCCCGGTTAATCCGACCAATGATTGGTCGGAAGAACTCCGGGTCACCGAGTGGGAGCTCCGAGATGCTCTCCGGGAGCGGCAGGAGAAATGGAAAAAATCCCCTGGTCCTGATGGCGTTCCCGGCGGCGTATTAGCCTTGGTGTTGGAGGTCCTCGCCCCGGCGTTCAGGCAGATTCTGGATGAATCCCTGCGCCGGGGAACCTTCCCCGAGGGGTGGAAAGAGGAGACCCTCGTTCTCCTCCGGAAGAAGAGGAAACCCGCAGACATTCCCTCTGCTTACCGACCGGTATGTTTACTCGACGAAGCGAGCAAGCTGATCGAAAGAATTATAGCTGCCCGCCTCCGAGAGCACCTGTCGCGAGGTGGTCCCGATTTGAGCGACAGCCAATTCGGTTTCCGGCGGGGACGTTCGACGATCGATGCATTTGATCGTCTGCGTCTCCTCCGGGAAGGGGCTGTCGCCCAGGGCGGGGTGTTGATCGCAGTGTCATTAGACATTTCTAATGCGATCAACACCCTGCCCTGGCGAGAGATAGAAAAGGGACTCGAACATTTTCGAGTCCCTCTCTATCTCCGTGAGGTCTTAAGGGACTACCTTCACGGCAGAAGGGTGGGTTTTACCGGTCGGTATGGTACGAGTTACCAGAGGGAGATTAGTCGTGGGGTTCCACAGGGTTCGGTCCTCGGGCCGTTCCTGTGGAACCTCGGATACGACGCAGTCTTGCGGGTTCCTCTCCCCTGTGGCGCGGGTGTCATCTGCTATGCGGATGACACCATAGTATACGCCACAGGGCAAGAGTGGGGAGACGCGGGTAGCCTCGTGGAGGACGCCCTTGACCGCGTGGTCGGACGGATCCGAGAAATGGGGCTAGTTGTGGCCGCCGAAAAGACCGAGGCGATTTGGTTGTACGAATCGTCTCGGTCACGGCGGCCGCCCCCAGGTTTCCGGATCCGTGTCGTTGATACCCCCGTCGAGGTCAAGCCAACGATGAGATATCTGGGCTTGATTCTCGACGGCCGCTGGCGCTTTGTCGAGCACTTCGACACATTGGGCCCCCGGTTACAGGGAGCAGCCGTTGCATTCGCTAGGCTGCTTCCGAATATCGGGGGTCCTCGTGAAGGTGTCCGCAGCCTCTTTTCGGGGGTAGTGCGATCAATGGCCTTGTATGGCGCCCCTGTGTGGTCCGGTTCGATTGGGGGCAGTCGGCGTACGATCGCGCTCCTGGAGAGAGTGCGTCGCCGACTGTCCCTCCGGATCATACGGGGGTATCGCACCATCTCCACCGAGGTGGCGGGGCTCCTCGCCGTGTTCCCACCCCTACAATTGGAGGCGACGGAGCGGACGTATACCTATGGTATCGTTCGTTCCTGTCGTCTCCGGGGGGAGGAGCACGCGGCAGGTGAGGAGCTTGAAGTGCTCAGGCGCCAGTCCCGGACAGTCACGTTCGCCCGATGGAGGCAAGAGTTGGCCTCCTCGGTGCGACCAGTGGTCCGGGCACTCCTGCCCATCTTTGACAGATGGTGTGGGAGTCGGATTGGGTTGACCTTCCGTCTGACGCAGGTACTAACCGACATGGTTGTTTCGGGGAGTACCTGTGTCGGGTTGGACGGGAGCCGACCATACGCTCGAGGAGTGTCCCGCGTGGGCGGGACCTCGCCGAGTCCTCAGAGCTGCGGTGGAAGGGTGGGACCTCTCGCTCTCGGTCTTGTTCGATCACTTGACCGGGAGCGAAAGGTCGAAATTCGCGGTGGCCTCCGTCTGTGAAACAGTTATGTCCCAGAAGGAGGCCGCCGAGAGAGCCCGGGTGAGGGAACCGGGCACGGGGAGGAGGCGGATGGCGCGGGGACGTCCCCCGCGAAATCGTAGGCCACCCCCTGCTTCGGGGAGAACAAGGGGGTGGCCGGAAGAGGGGGGATTTTGTCTCGGGGGACGTTCCCTGGGACGTCATCCGCGCCCCAGGTGGGGGCGGTGTCAAGGGGGAGGGCGTTGAGGGTGTACCCCCCTCAACGTCAAGGTTCGCCTCCCCGTAGTGGGGGGGCGGGAGGTTTTGTCCCTTTGGCGACTCGGAGGCGGCACGGTAGCTACCCTCCGAGTCGCCGATTGTTGCCCCTATCCCGGGGGGCGGCGGATGTGGGAGCTGGGATCGTCACCTGATCCCGGCTCCCGGGGGGGAGGTTACACTCCCCCCGGGGTGGTCCGATGACCCGCCGATGAGCAGATGAGGTGAATGTCTTAGCACGACGGGTCATCGGCCACTTCCCAAGAAGCGGTTCTTGGGGAGGGGCGCGGGGGGTGGGGTGGGGGAAGTCGGGGTGCACGTGCACCTTCGACGACTTCTCCTTACCGGTGTCGGCGCCTTCTTGATTTGGCCGGATGGGGGGAGACTCTAGAGTCTCTCCCCCCGAGCAAACCACGAAGGCACCGGGGGCTGGGGGTGGACCGAGCTGGGGCTCGGAAAGCTCCATTCGAAGGCCCCAGGGATGGTTACAACGAGAGGTCCCTCCTCTTGTTGTACAGTTAGTTAGGGCACGGGGAAAGAGGGTTTTCTCACCTTTGGTTGGAAACCCCTCTTTCCCAGGGGTGTCATGTAGCTAGGGGAATGTCCAGTTGAGTTCTCGCGAGATCCTGGCATTCCCCGATAATAGCTTAGGCGGGCGTGGGGTTTTAGTGAGTTGGCCTCGGGGAGAGAGGATCGGTGCTTTTTCTTAGCCTGATCCTCTCCCTCCGCGGAAGGTCTCACACTCCCCCGGTCTTCCCCCAGGGAGATCGGGGCGCCTATACAAGGTTTCCCCACGAAAAAAAAAATGGTGTTCGCGAGACTGCCATGTACGATAGGTATTCGGACGGCTTTAATGCTACGTGAATTTTGTACAGGATTTCTACGATGTTCGCCACTGTGCTTCGAGCAGTAGTTTCGGCAAACTCGATGCTCGAAACGATAAGGTACCGTCGCGCAACCGGAGCTGGCAATCGCGCGGAAAGACCAATGCCAAATGCAATCGAGTTATTCGTACGCGAATGGTATATCGGTTGTTGTCAAAAATAATCGGGTGCCGTCTCCGTTCGTTCGCGACGCGATACTAAAAAATCCGTTAAAATAGCTCCGTTCGACGACGACTGGAATGAGTTGGCGTTGTGCGTGCGTTCAGTTTTAGCAGCAAGCTCGCGGGATATCAGGCAACAGTCGGGTCTGTTCCTTCCATCGTGATACCGAGCGGTGATTAGCGAATGTCGAAAACCAAGAACCACGTTCCTACCAATTCGGTACCGGTGCGTTTCCAGTTGGTCCGACGACGCCGAGCAAGCTGTCGCCTTCGTCGCCAAGCTCGATCCACGCTGGCCATCAGCCGACCACCACGGGCACCCTTCACTGGCCTAATCCGCACACGGTCCACGACATTCTCGCGACCAGCTGCAATCTGAACAATTCGCCGTCCTCTTCGTCGCCGACATCGCCGCTCTGCGTATCGGTCAACAACAACAATCATCATCATCATCAGAGCAACGAGAACCTTGCTGGTAACAACAACAATGAAGAGGTGGGTTATCATCATCCGCATCACCATCACCATCATCATCAGCAGTATTACGCGTCCACTCTCTACCATCATCATCACCACCATCATGGGGACACCGTGACACCAGTGGTCACAGCCTCGCCGGTCCTCGCCGTCCAATCCATCATGATGCAGTCCTCCGTGGCGAGTACTCAGCCCGCTAATCCCTGTAACTGAGACGATTCGATTTTGACAGCACAATCGATACAAGTTTCATAGACTTGCCTTACGAACAATAGGGAAATTGAAGCGCTGTGAGTGGTGCGAGTGCAACGACCCCCGGTACGTCCACGATAGATCGTTTCCGAGCCTGGAATTGACTCTGGAAACGAGGGGCAATCAGCAGAATCGTTTCGAGTGGCTGTGAGACCGACGATCAGAAAACGGTTATTATAGTAGATCTGTGTCTCGAACGATGTACTGTATCATCACCAGTATTATATGTTTTCATCGTCGTTTGCAATTGATTGAACGCCAATAATGCCTTTTGTGAGTGCCATAAAGAAACTACTACATGCTATTGTATATTGTTATTGACCGTGTATGCGAAGAGACAGTGGTGCAAACGTTGTCGCAACTTTCAGGAAGGTTCACACGCTGTTCACGGGTTTTCGCTGTTAATGCGCGTATTTTTAATATAAATGTTTCTCCGATAATTTGCATGGATTTCACGAGATAATTGTTACACGGGAGCGTTGTATGTTCTCGAGAAAGACAGTGATAGACGCGCGCGGATCACCGTACAAGAACTATGTTATATGTACATATACAATGTATATCGATGTTATTCGAGCGACGGACGAGTGCCGATCGTTTCGCGATTACGTGACTGTAATCCTCTGTCATGCGTTTTTATGAAATGTAACATTTGCCATTGGGAAATATATATTTTCCATCGAGTTAACTGGCAGAGCTTCCCTTCAATCCTTCAACGCCTGGCAGCGAGCTAATCCCACTGTCCGCGACAGTCGTCAGGTAAGTCGATCAAGTTTCTATCGAGCGTGGCTGCTATTGTAGGATCTCAAGAAAAATAAGGGAACCACCACTCTACCTCGGGAATCAAACCCAGACCTCGCTGGTGGTAGTCGTACGACTAACGCGCTCACCCACGGAACTAGGGTTTATACAAAAACCGAGTTTTTAAAAAACCGGTTTTCGGTTTTTTACTTTTCCATGAAACCGGTTTAAACCGGTTTTGAATTTTTACAGATAAAAAATAAGACGTTTACAACTTAAGATAGAAGTTTTTAATTTTTTTTATTTATTAAAGAATTAATTAATATAATTAATTAATAAAATTAATATAATTAATTAATATAATACATCTAATCATGACAACTTGCGCAGTCTCGTTTTACTTCGTGTCTCGTGTACTCGTGTTCTCTTAATTAAAAAACTCATTACTTCTTAGAATAGGAATTTCCTCGTCTCGTGTTCTTTTAAAAAGAACTGTCCTTACTCGCTCTTACAAAGCGGGTTACTGATACTGATTCTTAGATGTAGCGGATATTTACGATAAATTTACTGTCTACTAATTATGATAATATTAATATGGAATAATATGCAATAATAATATAATACTTAAAAAATATATGCATTGAGTTGTAAAGTATAATCAATTTTTTACCGTGATACATCATTTAAATATATTTTTGTAAATATAGAGCCGACGTTTCTGCGAGCGTGACAAATGACGCCTCAATCATACATTGTTGCACCTACCACTTCAGCCTCCTGACTATTTCCCGATCGTATTTTGTTAAGTTGAGAATATATATACAGGGTGTCCCGAAATTCCCTTAGCATCTGGAAATGGGAGGATGCTGAAATGATTTCAAGCGGGATTTTCCTTTATTAAGGTGTCATCTGGGGCTTCGTTGAGGAGTTATTGGCGAGGGGCACGGAGACCAATCCAGAGCGCGACCTACAAGTGTTGGTGTTCAACGACGCTCGGCTGTCGGTGTGCCGCGACTAACACATGTAGGTCGCGCTCTGAATTGGTCCGTGTTTTTCGTTAATAACTCCTTAACGAAGCCTCAGATGACATTTTCGTAAAGGAAAATCTTGCTTAAAATCATCTCGGCATCCTTCCATTTCCGGATGCTGAGGGAATTTCGGAACACCCTGTATAAGATGTTGAGAATTCCATGAAATTCAGTATACGAATTGACGGTTCCGACATTATTATAGAAGAGTGAAATTTTATTTTTTATATATTTTTGTGTGCTTTAATATTATATTATATCATTTTCTTGCATGTATTATGTATTCAGTTCATACACGCTAAATATTATGTTTTCATTTTTACAATTGCATAGTATTTTCCTACATTTCAAAGGCCCAGGATACATAAGGACCCAGTTCTTGTAACCGGGTACGGTTTGAAATGTGTAACCCGCTCTGGATGCTACTTGAGAACCGTTCCTCCAGGGTTACTGCGGGTTTCGGGACGGAACTCTTGCGACTCCGAGCAGGCCACGAAGACACCGGAAGTTGGGGATGAACCAACACAGGGTATTACGGTCATCCCATTCGAAGGCTCCAGGGAATGGTTACACCAAGAGGGTCTCTCCTCTTGGGGTACAAGTTAGTTAGGGATGGGGGAAGAGGCGTTTTCACAACTCCTCTTCCCCCGTGGTGGCATGTTAGCTAGAGAGGTGACCGGTTGCGTTTCGCGAGATCCCGGCATCTTCCTACATAGCTTAGGCGGGCGCGGGTTTTTTAGTGAGTTGGCCTCGGCAGAACGGTACATACCCGCACCTGTCCGTCGAGGAGAGTCTCACACACCCTCCATTCCTTCGCCCAGGAATGGAGATAGCCTATACAAGGTTTTTCCCGAGTTAAAAAAAAGGATTACTGCGGGTTATAGTAACCGCGCATGGTAACCCGGGTTACGGTTCGGGTTCTAGCATCTTTAGCCACTCTAGCTTATAGACGTAACAAACACATCTCATAACTATTCCTCCTTATTCCTCTATAACGATAGACGAAATACATGATGCCGATATGTTATCCTCTGTTTACTTGATTTGACAGCATCTGAAATGTATAGTTCAAGCTCATAATACAGTATATATTATCTTACAATTTATAGTTATTTCTAATCTCATTTTAGATCATAAACGAATCTATGAGTAGATAAAGGTTATGTCCCACCTTATAGATGTCAAGCTAGCTTTTCATGTCCCAAAAGCAAGATCTGCAATAAATCAAGATACTCTGTTGTCAGACTCTTAGTCGCATATCTTTAATCAATGCTTCTACCCAAATCCATCCTCAATATGAAAATAATAATCAATGGTCATATCTTTCCATCTCTCTATCTTGTCCCATGCACATCGATACCTCAAATCAGTCTACAACAAATATCATAATCATAGAAACAAACTTAAACATGCTATTGGACATTATAGGAAATAATGTTGCATTATAACATTATTTAATACAATAATAACAGACAACTTGGGTTATTATTAAAACCTTATAAGCTAAGTGCACTCATCCTATCTGCACAGTACAAATTAGAATCACTGTCACCAAGATGACTAACAATACGTTACAATAGACTATTTAAGATAATAATGATAAGCCATTAATACTAAATTATTCTTATTGCATAACGGCATACATAAAATTGGATGAATTTATAACCTTGAGAACTGTGAATAACAGTTTATATGTTTAATAAAGCATACCATTTAATGATCACAACAGTCTAAATAAATTGTACTCATACCACCTTATGCAATTATATAAAAGAGTACTATTAGTAACTCACTAATAAATAAATGGAAATTAAGAAGATAGAGATATTCAGTAACATCAAGAATAAAATGCCTATAATCTGACTCTCTATAAAAAGTAGCACTATAAGATATAGTAAAGTGCAATAAGATGTAATGAATAAATAACAAACCGAATGAATATGAGTCATTTTATTAAATAAGCAGTAAAAAACTATTTCAGTAATCTATCTCCGAATGGCTGCGAATCTGGCTCATGTTTGCATGACCGCAGAGGAACACCCAGACGAGGAAATAATAGTTAAAATACAGCCCTAAATAAAAAAGGCAAACTGTGTGTATCGGAACGGGTTGGAAACCGTTACGGATTTTTCGAGGAGGTGCCGGAATCACACAGCGCTGTGTGCGAAGTTTAAGGAGAACACAAAAGTGAAACTGAGCACGTGAATTAAACTGAGAAGTGGACTGTATTTTCCGAATTGCGTCGCGAGGTTGTACAATAAAATTATTGTCGAATAGAAACGGACTCGGTGCCGTTTGATGTATATATGAACGAAAGAATACGTCGACGACGTGAGGATATCGAAACAAGAAAGAATATTCTGTGTTTAGCGATAACGTAATCGGATCGATTCTAAAATAGACTGACTCCGGGAATCCGCGTAAACAGAGCGAGTCCGAAATCTTGCGGATCGCGGATAGGCGGATTAGGATCACGCGACGATCCACGGTCGCTGATTAGCGCGTGAAGGATCATACGATGATCCAGGATCGCGGATTGGACGAAATCGCTAGGTCGAGGATACGTAGACGAAGACCCCTCGCCGGGGTGAGCGCAATCGCGAACACAAACGAACAAGATCATGATATTCAAGAGAGAGTGTCGTTACATATCACTCTTTCCCACTCGTAACTATACAAATGATTAAGTATAGCATACCACAATACAGATAGCACAATAAATAAGTGCTTATATTCCCAGAAGTATTATACAAATCAACACTAATTGATAAATCTCACTCAAAAAGGAAACGAGTGACAAACTACAAACTTCACTAAAAACGAGTGTTGGAAAAAGAACTTAGAGATATTCAGACACGTCAAGAGAATAACATACTTAATCTGACTCTCCTTAAATATAGCACTATAGATATAGTAAGTGCAAAAGGACCCAGAGTACTTAATGTAAAGTCTAAACAACGGAATGGATGACTAAGAATCATTATATCAGACAATTTAAAGATTATTCAGAAATCTATCTCCGAATGGCTGCGAATCTGGCTCATGCTTGCATGACCGCAGAAGGATCACCCAGATGAGGAGATAACAGTTAAAGACACAGCCTTCCATAAAAGGCAAACGAATAGATCATGATTTATAAGATAATGGATGAGGAAAATGCTGTTATATATCATATTCTCTCACTCGCTAGTACATGAAATATATAGTACAGTATACTACAACACTGGTAGCACAATTATTAAGTGCCTACATTGTCATAAGAATTGTACAAGCTGGTAACAATTGAAAATTTCACTCAAATAAGGGAACGAGTGATAAGTAATAACTTCACTAAAAAAGAGGAGTGTTATAAAGATAACTTAGAGATATTCAGAAACATCAAGAAAATAACATATTTAATCTGACTCTCTACTAATTAATTACAGAAGACATGGTCACAGATTAACTTGGCTCGTTTATTTAACAAACAATTAACAATTATACTGACCAAAAGTCATTAAATAAAACTAATTATTAGACACATTATAATTGACAATACATATAATAAGCCTCCGAATGACTGCAAATCTGGTTCATGGCCACATGACCGCAGAGGGATCACTCAGATGAGGAGACAACAGTGAAGGTAATGGCCTTCCATTTTAAGGTAAACGAATAGAATGGAGAATTTGAGATAATGGGAGTTGGAAATGATGTATCATACCATTTCCTCTCTGCTCGTCACAAACGCAACAGATAAAGCATAACGATGACATGCTTATACGAACTTAGTAATGTAATAATATAAGAATCAATATAGATTCCGAAAGGATGAAAAGCTAGTCTGCGCATTACTAGGCCAGTAAGGAACGTATTATCTCATTCCTTGCCGTAACAGCACGATCAAGAGTTGATCATCCTGAAGAGGAATCTTGTATCCAAGGTAACAGCCGTAAATGTGGGGCAATCGAAAAGATAAAAGGAATAAAGAGACTGACTTGCGTCCAGAATAATCTCTGTAAATAAAGGCTGTAATACGCATAAACAGCAACAACAACAGAGTAGAATTGAAACCTTATAAGGGGGAAGGTTTGGTGGACGGAGCTATTTGCTGAACACCCATCGACCCCTGAGGATGGTGGACACATCCAAACTATCAGCCTCGTTATCTAGGATGCATCAAGCCGCCCCCCCCCCCAAGGAGGGGTTGTTGGCGGCGGTGTTTATTGATCTCTCCGGAGAACGAATTTCGGCTAAGTTGAAGCACGAACCCTTCTTACCCACTTAGCTCTTTAGGCTAGGCAAGTGAAGACCGCATGGAATTGATATCTCGGCGTTGCTGAGATTTCGATAAAGTCGGATCCGATCCCAAGTTGTAATCACTTCTTCCCAATATCAAATAATATTATTTATTTTCGCGGTCCCTTGCTCTTTGAATCTAACCTAACCTTTAAGTAGAGTCGTAGAATAGGGAATCACTTTTGCACTTTTCAAACTGGTAATTCTCTGGACTAGTCGGAGAATAGCGAAGGTAAGGGAATTAAAACTTGATGCATCCAACATGATAACGGAGGTGAAGTTGGGGGGAGCCAACAGGCAGGCGAGGCACCCTGCAGGTCTGAAGGTGAGTCGGTCCAACGTTCGCTCCGAGCTCTAATCCAGCTCAAAAACTTTAAATTATTAGGTAGCATGGCCAATCTCATCGATGATGACCGTCCCGTCCAGTAGGTCAAAGAATCCGAAAGTGGCCCGGGCCTAATAAAGGAGGAGGGCCGAAAAACGAAGGATAATTGCAACCCTACTTGGGCCGAGGTCGGTAGCGCCAATTGTGAAACTGGTGGTAATAACCGGTGTGCCTTAAGGAAGCGAGTGGTGTCCGATACACTCGTCCCCGACATAAGCATTATCTATCTATCTATCTATCTAGGTTAGGTTAGGTTACTCCTAAAGAACCGTGGAACGAATGTTTAAAAAACAAACACATGTCGCGAGAAACGCAATGCACTAGCGAGGGGTAAAATGAACTCCTCGTTCTAGAGGCGGAGTGTATAAATTAAGCAATGAAAAGCGTTAACAGTCCAGTGGGAGGATCCTTTCCCACCCGTGTTTCTTCGGAAAAACGGATTGAAAATGTATGTTAGTTTAAGTAGAGAGGGGGGGGGGGTTGTGTGTGGAACTAGTTCGAGTTTTATATGCCGATCGTTAACACGTCCTTAGTCGGGAAAACTTGTCTAGTGTTAAATAGATGATTCTAACGTGACGCGTATGACAGTTTTATTGACCAATTATGTAAAGTGTGATAGTGTACACGTGCGATCAATCATTGGATTAACGGCGAAATACGAGTAGGAGAGGACGCGGTTTAAGAATAGACCAGCAAAAGGTAGGATTCGCAAGTTTAATCAGGCTTATTTGAAATTAAAATCGATATTTGACTCAATACATAAACGCTTCTGTGTAGACAAAAATAACGAAATCGGATCAAAACTAGTAGTAGATAGGATCACAGAGTGAAAGATAGTAAATGTCAATAATAAGATAGAATTGGTAATAAGATATTAAATAGAAGGTACTCACCCTATATGAAGAAGACATGTTGTTAACAGGAATGTTAGCATGTGAATTTAGAAATCCATCAGTAATCCATGTTGTTGACTAAATGCTGCAAGGTTTCCTTATGATCTCTGGATCCTATTTGTTAGATGTAATCTGATTCATCGTTGCGTGGGCATAATGTAGTACCTGAAAAAAGCATCTAGTTAGTATTCGGTAAATTAAACATCATGCGATAAGGAAACGCATACGATTAGATCATATGTAGCTAAACGTCTTTCCTTGTCGCTAGATGGGGGGTACAGAAGTTACATGATAAGTTAAAAGTTTAGAATAATTCACTGTTGATCAATGTAATATTGTTTATATATTGCAAATATGCTACTTCAGTGTGCTGGATTATGACTGGGCGATGTGAAACTCGTGATGTGCTCATCTATTATCGGAACAAGTATATGGACTATAAATTATTATTCAAATATCAAAATATAGACATCATAGTATTATGTCACTAAGATTATTGATTTAACAGTGTAAATGATATTGTAGTACCTAATCTTTTACAGTATAAATTAGTTAATTGAATAAATGTAAATATTAGAACTCTCAGAAGTTTCTTGTATCGTTAACACATCGGTACATAACGTTTTCATTGCTTACTAATATAGTTGTAACGAGCCTGTTAACCCGGTGACTCGTCACAACGGTTTTCTGTGGCCGAGAATAGCTTGCCGTTCCAGGATTCGCGGTTACGGTACGGAGGGATCGGGGTTCGAAGCAAACACTATTCACAACGTTTTCGATTTTCACTCCCGTTCGTTCGCTCACCCTCGTATTCACGGTTCGGCACTCTCGGTAGGTCGAACGATAGCACATAGAATATCGCGGAACGCGGTCGGACGGAATCACAGCGGAGTCGCGGAATATGGTCGAACAGTATCACAACGGAATCGCGGCACGCGGTTGGACGATGGCACGTAATGTCGGCCTACGGCGTGGCATCGTTACACGGGACGACGGCTGGAACAATCGTGGAGAAAACTGTCGCAGTTTCCAACCTAGCGCGGTATGCGATCGTCTCGACGTGTCTCGTCGGTGCGACGAGAAAATCACGGAGAACAGATCCAGGTTTATTACGGTCGGTCGTCGATCTCGGACCGACGATTTCGACCGCCGGGGCGCCGGCGGTCTCAGGATGCGGGACAGCCGTCGTTATCGTAACGACGGTGGATCGTCGATCTCGGATCGAACGAGGGTGATCGTCGGGGCGCCGACGATCTCAGGGAACGGGTCGGTCGTCGTTATCGTAACGACGAGGAATCGTCGATCTCGGATCGAACGGTGTCGATCGTCGTGGCGCCGAGGATCTCGGATCGGGTCGTTCAGGTACGACGACGTGCAACCATTTCGTAATGGCTGCCGTGCGTCTCGAACCTTCTCGTACCCACGCGGTATCGTTGTCGCAACGATATCCAGCGATTCGGAAATCGGGGCAGCCGGACGGTTTTCGGAAAGGTAGGAAAGGAATACGCACTCGGCAATCTCCACAGGGCGTTCGTACGCGTGGATCCAAGTGGCGTGAGCGAAAGCGATATCAAAGCAAGACGTAAGCGGTGAGTAAGCGACAGAAAAGTAACTGCTGAGCGCGTTTTAAAACGGACAAGCAAGCGGGAGAAGAAGAAGACTGGGCCTCGTTGCGCGGTGGGTTTTATGCCCTTTTTCCGGTTGTAGGCGAGGGGTGTCGCACGGCGCAGTAATCATTCGGTTCTGGCAACGTCGCGATTCGGAATCGTTCGGCTACCTTCGCGCGTTTCGGTTTCGCGGCTGGCAGCGGCGTCTAGTAACGGACCTGGTCCGAACAGGTCCGTTACATAGTATTGGTATTGTATTTAACACATAAATAAACTATTGGAATCACTGCAAATACTAATGCAAGAATCCTTCAATATTTGCCATTCTATTAAGCATAATAAAAAATGGAGAGAATTCAGGATGTAAGAAGTTGCCTTAGATATCTTGCATTGAAAGTTTATAAAATCTAACACTATCTCATTGAGTAAATATAATATATACAATATATATTCACTGTAATATCAGATTGTTAAAATCTCTCTTGTTTAGTTAATTATTAATTATTAAACAATATTTTACGTAATATTAAAATGTCCAAAATATTCACAATCAATGAACAAATTGCGAGTGATTGCACTAAAACACAATGATCCGAACTCGTTTGATCAGTAAATTCATAGTTCAATAAACATGAGCATAAAGCGAGGGAAATTGATGAGAATATCGGTACAACGTAAAAGGCAGCATGTGTCCGTTAAAAACAAAATATGAGCAAAGGCAAGTTGCCTCATGGCACCTGTATAGAGATTATAGATCGAACTATTTTCTATTTAGTTAGCTATTGCAGAATAATACCAATTTATAATAATAAAATCACAATTATTAAGAACACTGGCATCGCGAATAATTAAGTGAGAGTTTTTCGTAATAACATCGAAAATGTAACTTGATCGTTTCACTGAGAAGCACGCCGAAACATAATAGCTAGAAATATTCATACGAGTGTGCTATTAAATAGCAATCATAAGTTATTCGTAGAAAATCGCGAGAAACGTAACAATGATCAATTGATAATAGTATGCACACCGTAGAACAGATAGATCAATGATATGTTCGGAATTGTAATAATGTAAATAGCTTGTAATATCAATAAACAGGTACTTACAATTGTCATATAATCCAAGCAATAATATATATATAAATATTCCAGGGTAGAGTCTCAAATTATATTGAAAACTGCCAGCACTATTAACCGAGTAAGACATATCGAACAATAATAATGGGTTGGTTAGGTTAGGAAATCACAGGATCGCGGTTCACTAATATACGTAAAGAGATCACGGTTCTCGATCATTTCGCGATATTTAATCGATGTTAGGTAGTATAGGTAGAACGTGCAGTACATTTAAGAACGAGGCAAACATTTTTCGAGCGAAATATACGCGTAACACGTACGATCTGCGAATCGATCAATTTGTCGAATGGTAGAGAAGGCCGGTTCACGATCAAATCGCACGTGTACGGCAGCGAGCCGAGCGGAAGGATCGCGACCGAGAGACAGGTGCACGCACGCGTGAGGCGAAAATACACTACGCGTGGCGCGAGAGAAGCATATATCGTTTTATATGTGGATCGACGCGACACAAAAACTTTTTAATTTTACAGGTATCATTGTTTTTCGATCGCTACGAATATCACGTAGGCGATCGATTTTTGCGTACCGAGCAACGTGTCCCGAAAAGTCGGGAAAAAACAATTCTCGGCCCACCGGGGTTTGAACTTTGCAGCTATTTTTCCCTCCCTCACCCTAGTTGCACGGCCGGTGCTTTGTTTCTCGCACCTAATGAGTCGTTTTTTCCGAGCGCCAAAAAATGGATCTAATAAAGCTCTAGATTAATTGATTAAAAATTAGGCATGATAGAGATTCCAATGCAATATTGGCAGGAAATGTACTAAAGCTAAGATCAATAAGAAAACCCACTAATACGAATAATAGGCAAAAACTGGGTAAAATAAGGAAATAAAAGAATTAGGGAAATAGTCTAAATTAGATGAGAAGAAGATAGATCCTGGAACTCCCCGGAGGTGGCCTTCATAGAACAACTTAAGATGGGATTTAGAAAAATTAGAAAAAGTGAGTAAAGAAGGGAGAACGAGGATGGGTAAGGGAGAACCACTCTATAAATTACCATCACTTGCAGAAAAATAAAGGAAATAAAAGGAAATACGAAAGAACAAAAAAAGGGAGTACGAGCACAAGTGACAAAGAGAATAAAGATAAGATCCAGGTAGTCTTCGGTAGGCGTACAGACTATAGTGGGGATGAAACTAGGGGCTGTAGGCCCGGTATAAATAGGGGCTGCTAGCATGGTCTAAAGCAGATCTGAATCTACCAAACTGCAGTGCATTCGAAGCATAAGACATCCGCAAGTTTTCTGCAAGAGCTAGAACCAACGAACTCCTTAAGATGGAAAGCAAGGATAATTACTTAAGAGAAGAGGAGGACATTATCATGGATATGGATAAAGTCTATGAGGAAGGTGAAGTGAATAATTCATGCAAATCTGTGTAAACCATATCGTGAATTGAATAGAACGGTGATGGCTAACGAAAGTGGATCTCTTAATATTACAGAAGCAGGAACTTCAAGCAGGGACCACCAGTCGAAGGATACCCGCAACCCCGTCTCCGAAGCTGAGGAATTCAGAACCTTCAACAACTACAGGGATAGGAAGGAAGAGGATGAATTCAGAGGGAAGCAGCCGAACAGAACTGTCGGTATCGTAGCCACTGGATTTCCGGAGGAAGAACTTAATCAAGAACAGGCGAACTCGATTATTGCGCAACTTGCAGAACAGGCCCTTCTGCAGGACTTAAACCTGGAATTCCCGCGTTGGGGTTTAAGAAGGGGCGGTATTATAATGACACTAGGGAGAACCACGACGAGGGAGGATTTGGAGGCTGCCTTGAAGAATGTGAGTGTGATGGGGGCCTCATCTCTGATATTAGTAGAGGCGGATAAACTAAACAGAACGATAGAAGTGGTCCTATATGTCATTAACAATTACATAAAACTTTCCACTATCACGGGACTATTGGCGAGAGAAAATAGGCATCTGAATGTTAAAAGATGGACGGAAGTAATGTCAAAGGAGTTTAATAACAGAGGAAAAGAATATATATTAGAGATGGGTCCAAAGGAGGTAGCCCAAATTAAAAAACTTGGGTCGAAAATTTCGCTAATGGGGGTTGGGGCTATTAGGGTAACTTTCACGATTTTAAGGAAATAATTGTTTTTAGTATCTAGGATTCATTTATTTATTGTATATTTGTTACCTATTTCTTCATGTCTTTAAAATATACTTGCTTAATAAATAATAATTTGGTTTAAATATTGATGTTACAAATTACTTGTACTTTTATACTAAATACCCTATATCCTAGTATAAAATTGTATACCTTATACCAATCCTATGAAACCCAGTAAACATTCAACTGTCACAACTTAGTAAGATTTTTCTGAAATGCACTAACTAAATCATAGTTGATGCTTACAAATCAGCTATATTTGCTATATTCGATATATTATGTCATACTTCAATACATCTCTTGGTACATTACATTTTCAACTCTTCACAATTATTAGATACACGAGAACATAACACTTGGAGATTCTATTCAGTAAACTCTCTTCACTAGTTACTATTATCTAAACAGAAATTTGTTTTTAAACGTAGAAAGTGAATCTTGTGGTCGACACAAGTATTCCTGTGACTAACCTATTATCATCTGTTCATAATAACTTAAATACCTTAAGCATTAATGATACAGATGTTGAAATGTAATAATATTCATAGAATGAAGATTACCATAAGGAGAGGTGACTAAATTCCATCCGTAAGCAAAAAGACTTTATACAAGAGCAAAATTGCAGAAGTCTCTGAATATGTCTGACATCAATCAATCTTAAATCTGACTTTAATATATCTCTATATAATCTAATCCGTACAATAAATAAACTAACACATACTATTATCACATTCTAATTACACTAGTATATCATCTGACTGGGTTCTCGCTCCATAAAATTATCCTATCACATCAACAGTAACCATAACTCCTTAGCTAGTTATATTTATGAATTAGATAACAATTAGATTGTTATAATAAATAATGTAAATATATAATGTCAACTAAAGAACATTAGATAATGTACAATACCATTACCTGTTATACAAATACAATCATTATTTAAACAAAACGACTAATCATCAATACTCAAATCCCCTCACCAAAGTATTTGATAATACTATCATTTAGCACAAATTATTAGTCAATGATTTATCTTTATATCTGTTTTTGTAATCAAGTAATCTACCTTGTAAAATTGCCTCAGATAAAAATTGGATTATTAGACAATTCAATAGAAAGTTAGAAATCATATAATAGCTCAGCAGGAATTCTGGCAATGTCTAAAGAAAAGAGGACATTTTAGGATGAAAGCCAACAACCAGACAGACTAACAGTATTACAAAACAGGATAAAAATTTATCATCGCTATAGTAATGAAACTAAAAATTAGTATTAACTTATTTTATGGACTAATATTATGCCAGTACAGTAACCACTTTCATATATTAGTCCATGTCTAACTTAATATAAATTTCGTAAATTAATCATTAAGTACTAAAGTACACGTCATATAATGTACAATGTATAGCTCGATTGTATAGATAAACTATAAATTAAATCAATGATGATACAGTTTTTCTTCACAGGTGGTAAGATATTATTGCTCTACTTATATTCATTTCTTTTCCCAACAGCGTAACCTGGAATCAAAAAAGGAACAATACCTTAGGACACTGATTTTAATATATTATATTATTACATTTATAATAGTATACTAGTGGTAAACAATTGGAGAATTAACGGTAAGATAAATATTAGGAAGAATAACGGGATAGATTGTGTACAAGATAGTAATATAGAAATAGATAGTTTAAATAAAAACTTATTATATAACAAAAATTACTTAAAGTAATAAAGTAGATAAAATGCGTATAATGCAAATTAATTTACATCATGCAGCAGGAGCGTCAACCCTCCTAACAAAGAATTTTATAGAAGGTAACTTTGATATTGCACTCATTCAAGAACCCTGGATTAACCATGGAGACATTAAAGGATTAAGTCAGGCCGGTATTATACATGTAAATAATATTAATGAGAACACTAGAACATGCATAATTACTAAAAAAGGTATTACGGGAACAATTCTACATCAGTTTAGTAAAGATAACATCACATCGGTTTCCTTGCAAACAGGACAGGGAAATAACAAAAAAGAAATTTTAATGGTATTCCTATATCTCCCACATGCAGAGAGAGAACTACCAGGACAATTATGTGAAGATATCTTGGACTGGAGTCTATGTAAGGATATACCCATAATTCTAGGTATAGATGCAAATGCACGGAATACCATATGGGGTAGTACGGATACCAACTTAAAGGGTAGAAGATTAATGAACTTCATTAACGAAGAAGGACTATATATTATGAACATCGGCAATACTCCTACTTTTGTAACAAAAGATAGGAGAGAGGTACTAGACATCACGTTATGTTCATTAAATGCAATTGATAAAATAAAAGATTGGCAAGTCTTTAAAAAAGAAAGTCTTTCCGACCATAAATACATTACCTTTGAAGTTCTATGGGATGATCTATTGCTAACTCAGGAAAAGAGATCATCCAAGGAAACAGATTGGCAAATGTTTGATAGATTAAATGAAGAAAAAATAAAAAGATTAAAAGGTAGCTATAGAAACCCAAATGAAATAGACAAATTTGCTGAAGAATTAGCAAAAGATATCAGGGAAAGTTGGGAAGACTCGACTCAGGTGCGAGAAGTGAAAGCTAATAGGAAAATCAACTGGTGGAATAAAAAACTAGAGAAGAAACTAAAAAGAGTAAAAGAAAAACGTAGCAAAATCCATAGAATAAATAAAATAGGTTCTGTGGTTAACATACACAAATAGCATAGCTATCACAAGGAAAGAACATCACTTAGAAGGGAGATAATGAAACGTAAAACAAACAACTGGACGAAATTTGCAAAATCAATATGTAAAATGCCAGTTGCTGCAAGAATAACGGAAGTACTCCTAAGATGTGGTAATACAACTATGGGAGCTATAAAAAGAAATAATATAATCTTACACGAGAACCATGAAATCATGGAACAACTCTTGGCGACACACTTTCCAGGCTTTGATAAGAATCTGGCAGAATCTACAGTAACTAATAATGAAATAATACCTAATTGGGAAAGAGCTAATCAAATTGCTAATCCTGCGAAAATTAGATGGGCAATATGCTCGTTTAAACCCAACAAAGCGCCAGGACTGGATGGATTGAGTCCTAAAATACTAAAGGAAGCTTTATTACACTATGGGCAGGCTAATACTAATCTAATAAAAGCAAGTATAGCACACGGGCATATTCCTAAAGCATGGACAAATACAAAAGTGGTCTTCCTACCAAAACCAGGTAAGAAGGACTATACAGAAGCAAAAGCATATAAGCCGATCTGTCTAACCTCCTTTCTGCTTAAAACAGCGGAAAGGCTGATAGACAGGCATATTAAAACAGTAACTTTAAAAGAAAGAGACTTATTTCCAACACACATTCATATAGAACAGGGCACTCAACCGAGGTAGCGCTTCATAGGATTGTATATGAAGTTGAACAGGCAAGGAAATCGAAAGAACATATTACAGCGTGCTTTATGGACATATAGGGAGCATTTAATATGACTCCTATAGAAACAATTGAACAAGCACTAGAGGATTTTAAGGTCTAAGATAATATTGAAAAATGGATTTTAAGTATGTTAAGTAACAGGAAAATCCAAGCAAGTAGAGGGAATGCAGTAGTTGAGGGTAAAGTAAAAAGAGGTACACCGCAAGTAGGTATACTTTCCCCTTTACTATGGTGTTTAGCATTAGACTAATTGCTTTTTGCTTTACAAGACTGTGGTGCGGTAATAATTGCGTACGCTGATGACGTAGCAATAGTATGCAGGCATAAGATTAAACAGAAATGTTTAGATACTATGCAAACGGCTCTAAATATCACGGAAATTTGGTGTAATTCAGCGGGTTTATCAGTAAACCCAGAAAAAATGGAGATTATAGAATTCACATGGGCTGTTATATATCCCGAATTTAGTGGTTTAACGTATATGGGAGCACCTCTCCCACTCAAACAACATGTGAAATATCTCGGTATTACAATGAATAGAAAATTTAAATGGAGACAACATATATTTAATAAAATTAACATGGCAAAGAAAAATCTTGCTATGTTAAGCAGAGCAGTAGGTCCAACATGGGGACTATCGCCAAGGACTATGAAATGGATATACGATGCTATAGTAGCTCCAAGAGTTACCTACGGTGCGGCCATATGGTGGCAAGCTACCAATTTAGTTACAGTAAAAAGACAATTAAACAGTCTGCAAGGAGCAGACAATAGAAAAATTCTGGGATGTGCAAGGAACACACCATTAAGAACAATGGAAGTACTTTCAAATACATGTCCATTGGATATAAAAATCAAGGAACTAGCTCTGAAAACAGCCTACAGACTGAACAGCTGGGGACAATGGAAAGATACAAAATTTGGCCACTCCAGCATAATTATAAAGGAAGGTAATGATGAGCTATGTAATCTGGCGCAAATGCCTAAAGATAATGACCAAAGAAGATATATGGATAAGAAACTTTACAAATTAGAGATTAGATCCAAAAAAGAATGGGAAAAGGGAATACCCAGAGAAATTTGGTATACGGACGGCTCCAGAAAGGGAAATCTAACAGGAGCGGCCTGGACTAACAACAACGATACTAATTGTTATACAAAATTAGGTGAATACCCCACGGTATACCAGGCGGAACTATTGGCAATACAAATGTGTGCCAGGGAAATAAAAAATCAAGACAAGCAAAATAAATTATTTACTATCTGCTCTGACAGTAAAGCGGCAATAAAAAGCCTTCAGAAAATGGAGAGTAGATCTAAATTATTATGGGAAACGCATGAATTTCTAAATGAATTATGTAAAACTGGTAAAGTAATCAAAATAACATGGATACCGGGTCATTCGGGACACAAAGGTAACGAAAGAGCTGATAAACTGGCAAATTTGGGCTCGGATTCCCAACCGGTTGGTCCTCAACCGACAATTGGGATTCCTAGCTCAATATTTGATCAACAGGTAAAATTATGGATCAGGGAAAAGAAAGACAATAAGTGGAAGGAATCAGTCGGACTAAAGCATAGTAAAAGCTTTCTTGGAGATGACTGCTGGCCCTCCAAAAGAATAAAAGGATTAACTGAACTAGACAGAAAAGAAATTAGGAAAATGACAGAAACCATTACAGGCTTCGCGCCCCTGAATAAATATCTGCAGAAAGTAGGTAGAGCTACAACTGACGAGTGTTCATTATGTAATAATGATGTTGAAACACCAGAACATCTGGTAAAAAGTTGTCAAGCAACAACGCAAAGAAGAATAAAACACTTTGGAAAACACACTATAACTGGTAATATATTGGAAGAAACAGAATGGAGAAAAGTAAAAAGATTCATGGATGATTTAGACTTATGGTAAGATCACTTATCGAAAAATTAGCAAAGTCAAAGGCAAAAGTGTCCAAGCGAGGAAATAGCGAAGGTAGATGCAACTGAGACATTTAAGTCAATGATGAATATCACCTGCCTAAATTTAAATCGTTACAATCTCGTCGGGGATTCTTATGCTTTAATATGATACTACTCTAAAATATACACATATTAAATTTTATATAAGATAATTATCAGAAAGACAAATTTCTGTTAATGAATCATGTAAAATAATATAGCAAACACAACCATGCTAAATTAACTCAACTCAATTATGAAGCATAATTAATTAAGGAACGGCTGATAATCCAATGAAGCACTCCTTGACATGGGAACGAGTGATAATCCAATGAAGCACTCACATACAGTTAAACGATAATAATAATCGTAACAAAGGAATATACATAAACATATACAGCATGTAGTGTTCAATTCATATATATTTATTGATATATAAGAATACTACATGCGCGTATATGTAAATGTCAGGACAAAGGAAACATAAGATAATAGGGTAAGTATACTCACATAATTCAAGAATGCCTTCTTTATCAGTAAATGTTAGCACAAATGATGAGGTGAGGATTAGGTGATATAAAAACTTCCTTATGGAAATCGAGCCTGTTGAACTATCCGGTAAACCTTAGAAATAGAAAGAACAAAGTTATAAAGATTTCTTGAGATAAGTAAAATCACCATATTTAGATTAATAATTATAATTACCAATTAACTTATAGATTAAAGACTGTTTTTTTCTATGAAATTAATAATTAAATAAGAGAGAGAAGAAATTCCAAAACATAAACTCCTTATAATGGTCACTATCTTTAGCTCAAAGCAAACAATACTAATATGTATAAGCAAGGTATCTAATTTTTCGACATAGCACAGAAATCCGCCTTTAATCTCAAATAAAGGGATAGTATTGAATGTATATCTCAACTCAACCCCTCAATAACATTTACTAATATGAAGGAAGCAGTAACTATACTAATAATTCTTATATTCACAGATATTATCCTTTTGCAACACAAGATCTAGAGTTTAGATATAAAACAGTGAAGTAATGTAGTCTACTTTACTCTGTACTAATAATTATAATATCTATTCATGTGTTCACTTAAGTTATAGGCTGAACATGTCCATATAAATGTTAAACTTAGTCTAGTTGGATATTTTGGTGATGTACTAGCTATCAACCGAAACGAAGTCCATAATTACCTAAATTCTGTTACTAATAATAATTATCAGACAGTATTATTGTCGTTTGATCCGTGGTAAATACCTACTATTGATTTCCATTTCTTCACTTCCATATATGGATTGTTGTATATTGGTTGTACGAAAGATCAAAGAGCTATTACAGACCTATTGAAATAAATATATATCATTAACAAATAAAGAACATCATTACTGTAAAACTAAATAGATTAATGAATCTGACTCATTATACAATAGTAGTACAATATACAGCTTAAACCCTATCTATATCTAATGGTACAACCACTCTTCATCTCCTCACACTATTATGCAAAATTATTTTCACATTCTTTATCAAAATCTCTCTCAAATTAATTCATTCTCTTCTAGTATATTATAAACCCGTATCGACTCATAATACACTACATATATACAAATGAACTAGATTAAACTTGTAATACACTCTAATCTAACCATTTATCTTGCTCTTTGTCAAGGGATATCGCCACAAGAATATCCCCTAATATATCTTGCAATTGTCATGCATCAATAGATGTATGCGGGTTAAGTTAACTATAAGAACTGCTCCATAGCCCTTAACTGTCTACTATCTGCTTTAATATGGATAAGGAGCCAAAGTTGGCATCGCCAAACAAGGCCGGGACGTCACACGGACCAACAGAGGAGACCGGGGAGAACAAGGAACGGAGAAAGAAAAAGAAAAAACCGTCGATGCCGGTGCTTGAACATTGGGCGGATACGCCACCACTGCCGGACTCCACAGAGGTACCGAGTACGGCCGAACAATTGCCACGGAATGCCGGGCCCCCCGTCAAGGACCACGGAACAGTGAACGGAGCCAGGACACCAACCACGTCGACAGACGACTGCGACCCCACGGGACTATTAGTGAACGCGGGAGCATGCCTAGACCCGCGAAATTTACCGCCGCAAATAGGACGAGCGGACCTTCCAGTCCCGATCTGGAAGGACCTGGAGCGGCTGTCTATAGCCCCACGGAGCCCGCCACTTCGACACCCTCGCCAACCCTACCGGCCGAACCCGGCTGCCTGGCCGATCACAGAGTGGAGGCGTGCAGCAGCGCTACCACCACCAACCATGCCATGGCCGGAACCAGCATCGGGAAACCAAGGGGAGCGGACAACAACGGGAGGAACCACCCAACCACAGAGGGCAGGCGGACGACCGACACCACGGGAGGTAACAGACGAAGAAAGGCCCTTGAACAACGGCAACCCGGTTTCCCCGTGGCAATGGGCACCACGGGCGCTATCGCCAATCAGGTACCGGGGGAAACACCAAGACACGGCCATGTCCTGGTACCTACTTCCCACGGGGCGACGTGTAGAGGTGCCAAACTGCCTGGTGAGGACGAAACAGTTCTTGGCGGACAAGGGATCGGAGAGGTGGAAGTTGCACTTCGACCTCTCAGGGAATCTACGTCGATGCCAGAGGAAGGAAAGACACCGGGAACAGCAGCGGAAATCTGACGAGAGGCAGTAAAACTCCGCACCGGACCAGGGGACAGGCCGGACACGGCCACACCATAGCTGACACAGAGGGGACCACGTGCCAAATCATTTTTGTTATTTTCTTTTCCACCATCTTGTTCTTTTAAACCGTTATTTTTTTTCATTGTTTATTGAGCGCCGCATAGAGGCACGGATAGATACTGGTAAACTTTTTTTTTTGCCAACCAGTATTGTTACCACTACTATCAGTATTATTATTATTGCTATTTTTAATATTATTGTTAGGCTTAAGATTACGCGTACCCTTACTACTCGGTTCATTACGACTATGGTTAAGCGTTCTTTACAAAAGGAGAACCCCGTACCGGGAGACTGCAATCATATAAAGACTATAAACTTTTTTTTTGTTGATTATACATATAAATATGTACCTTTTTCTACCAAAATGTTTTTATAATAAATAGGGAGCCTCACTGCTAAGTTGTTCGCTACCCCGATGAGGGAGGGGGGTGTAACAGACCTGTAGACAGACCTGACACTGAGCGCCGCGGAACGAGT
>JAQQRY010000012.1:3693-28766 GCA_028455595.1 Lasioglossum vierecki | reverse complement strand
GTTAAATATATATCTCTTAACGTAGTCTCTATCCCTAGTATTGGTTAATAAAAAAAAAAAATTAAATTTAAGTATTAGATATTGTAGTCAATAAGGTTCCCACATCAATGGAGAGACAATCTCGTTAATCTATTACTCATAAGTATCATGTTAGTATTTTATCAGTGATATATTTAATTTTAACTGAGTGAGTAGAGCGGTATATATAATATACCTAATATGGATGTATTTATTTATAATATTAGGAAATTTCTCACTCTTACGTAATTATTGTTAAACTCAATATAAACAGTAATATGATAAAAATGATCAATAAGATAAACCTCTTTATTAACATTCATTAAGATATTAATACTCTGAGCTGTTTTAATATTTGGATACTTACATTTAGCAGTGCCACATCAATACTTCTTTAAAACTCTAATAAGAAAGAATAATAAAACATTATAGTCTATAATGTCTGCAATCAATTAGACTCACCTAACTTTTATTCATATATTGTATACTTTGATATGATCAAAACAAGAATCAACCCAAATCCACATAAATAATTAATGTTAACTGCTACTGGTTTAATAAATAGTAAATATAGATATGACACATTACTCAATATATATCCCTATAATACTGGAGTAACAAGGGTATAGTAAACGTAATAAGCATAAGGACTGTTTGTAACATTATTGTAGCTCTATCCTAATGCTTATTACACTCACTTAATAGTTATGGTATTTATGGCAATGTTGAACACTGATTGTAATCCTAGATATATAATAAGTATTTAATAAACTAATAGTTATATATTTATTATCATCTTCTAATTGTCTATCGAATATATCATAGTTGTCCAAACCTCTCAATTAATAAGCTCAATCTGACGCAACTCTCTATGGGTTACTACATATTCCCAACATCTCTTGACTAAATTCCTGTGAACCTGGAAATAAGCAAAAACATGTCATAACTACAATGAATTTCATAATATGAATTAATTATCTGTCTAATTCTGAATCTAGAGATTATAAATAATAGATTTCTCCTATATAAGACTGATATAATATCCCTTACTCTGATTGGGAGATGTTAAAGTCATAATCAAACAGCCATTAATCGGTTAATCTGTTATATAGTATAAAGCGACTTTTTACCTTGTCATATACAAATAACTCATTAATAATTTTAATACGACATATTAGTTACCTTACTGGACATAGCTCTCTTGTATTCTTCTGCAGTCTAATGATATTACAAGATCAATATAATCTCCTCGAAAAGTATTATAACTTCACTCTTGATAAGGAGTAAATCTGTAACTATAGAAATAGCTAATACATGATATGTAACATAACCATTAATAGAACATTATATATTAAATCTCTCATTGTTGAGAGTATCTTATAATAAGATTACAATACGCAGGACATATTGCCTAAATATATGTACTTTTAGATAGAAGCATTTATATAATTATTGACAATTGAAGTTTCTCTTTTTCTTTTTGATAGATCAAGTCAGCGGTTGCAAATCTCATTTATGATGTAATTGTATTATATATGCTTAATTAAACATCAATTACCAGGATCAAACATACTCAAATAATTACTATGAAGCAACATTTTCTCAATGTAGTGGACATATAACTGATAATGAGTCCATGTGAAGTAATTGATCGTCAGAAACATATCCTCGTCAAGAGGAAAGTGTAAATGAAATAAATCTATATTATAAGCGAACAGTTGAATACTAGATAGTGGACTCTTATTCTATTATTAATATCAAAAATATAACATTAAATCACGGGTATTAACACTCACTCTGTCTTATATATAATATCTTAGCTATAATATAATTACCGTTTTATCTTGTCCCTTACACACAACTAAATTGTAGTATTAAACTTTCTACAATTATTAAGGAGGAATCTGATATGTAAATAGATGACCTCACATACCTAAGGAAACATTATGATTAACTATATTAATAGCTTCATGATTATTGATAGAACATATCTTCTCATAATCAAACACATAGTAAACACATCGGTACGTTACTCATTAACAAATCAAGAATTCTATTCAATATTTTGGACTGTAGTAACATGTTGTAATTCTAACAAGTAAATTTAAAGGCCCCTAATTGTATATGACATACCGTTAGTCCAACAAACATAACGGCTTCACTGACAATAGTATTATACTCACCTTATTATTCATGCTCATAGAACTTATTCCAATAAAATGATCAATTCATATAGATCACTGTATAACTCAACATATATTATATATCAGTGGACAACTATGATAGAATTGGGTAAACAATACACTAATAATGTTCTGCCGCATAGAATAAATCAATGCACGCTTTGACAGTGAGCAGATATTCTTCCATTAATGACAACACAGATTATTAATGATTCAATAATACCTTTGACATTAAATATAGGTTACTATTATAAGGTAAAAATAGTTTTGATAAAAATAAATCATACTGTAACACAAATAATGACCAATACTACATTTGTATAGGTTATATTTATCCCGCTTTTGGTTTTAAAATCAAAAGTTGGGTATCTGTAACAGATAAATAGAACATTTATATAGATAATATACCAGGTGTTAATTATGTAAGATATGTTTAGTTACCTGGTTAGTTAATCAATTTAATTATAATTTTGCTGTATAAAGCACTCAAGCATAGATAATCCAGTCATAAGATCTGCTCACTGTCATGGCATACAAAGCATGAAGTACAAACAGGAACAAGAATGGTAACCTATAGGAACTTAACAGTGCCATAATTTACTTTTATGTTTATGATATTAAAGTAATTATCGTTATTATTAAAACAATTATGTAAACAATTATGTACTGTAGGAAGAATCAGTTAAGATTAACGATATAATAAGTTACCCGCAAAGATTGTAACTGTGGAATATATATAATTATCAAAGAGACTAGTTCTCTAAGTAAAATATAAATATATTACTCTCTCCGAATGAATGATTGTCGGATTGAACGAACAGTGTCAATGACCTTCCGTTTGGCTTAATACTCGGTTTCAGATTGTTCATTCGGAGGAGGATAATGAAGGTAATACAGTAACCAGTAATTACAGGCAATTAAATAAATTATAATTAAATGTCGTTAATCGGATTAATTATGAAATCTAACTCTCTGAGCTGTAATTAATTAGACAGCTATAAGTTAACTATTGTAAGAGACATTCAGGCCAACTAAAAAGGAATTAACCTTCTCCGAACGGCTGTGAATCTGGCTCAAGCCCGAATACATGAACAGAGTTCAAAAGACCTCTCATGAAAATTCAGAGCATGACCGCAGACTGATCACCCGGACGAGGAGAAGGAATTTGAATATTTGAATTAATAAATAGCAAAGCTAATAAAAAAGCTTCAGGAAGATTACTAATGAAGCCGGAAATAGGAAATAGAGACAATCAGAGGCATCAAGATAATAACAATTTTAATTCTGACTCTCTAATATTGTTAATTACCATGGTTCTGGCCTAATGGTAATAAGTACTCTAACTATATTAAAGTTATTATATTGTTATAATAGTAGAATAAAAGAAATGACTAATAGTCATTATATGTGTCAGTTAACAAAAAACATTAATAAATATCTTATAAATGATTCCCGAATGACTGCGAATCTGGTTCATGCTTGCATGACCGCAGAGGGATCACTCAGACGAGGGGATATTATTGTAAAATGTAGCCTTAAACTAGAGGCAACCGAATAGACTGTAAACAGACGTAGCAAGAAGGATGGTAACATCACTTCTTAGCCCGTCATATAATTTATATTGATATATTAGTTAAGTATAATAAAGGAAGCATAACCATTGTATGCACATGATATTTCGGGAATTACAGACCGTTAAAATTTATATTTATACCAGATTCCGAAAGGTTGAATAACTAGCTTATATAGTAGGAAGTTAGATAAGTAAGTGTAACTGTATTTCTGACTAATACAGTATGACCTAGCATTACTCAACCTGAAGAGGAATTTGAATTTACAGGAGATAGCCTTAAATAATGGGCAATCGAGAAGAATAAAGAAGAAGAGACTGACTTGCGTTACTATACGCATATGCAGTTAAGCAAGGAACATCCAAATGACTACGAGTAATCGTAGTCAAAGGATTCAACTAAATATAAGCACAGCATCTGCATGCTTCAATAGGAGGAGAGTGAATTATCACTAGAAATATCTTCAACAGAATCCGAAAGGCTGAGAAACTAGCTTGTGCAATAGTAAGTCAAAGGGAATGTGAACTCATACTTCTGACTGAAACGGCATAACCTAGATGATCACCCTGATGAGGTTTCTGCAACAGATGGAATCAACCTTAAATAACAGGCAATCGATAAGAATACGGAAAAAAGAGACTGGCTTGCGACCAGAATAATCTCTGTGAATATTTTGCTGCTATACGCATATGCAACTAAAAAAGTAAGAATCAGAAACCCTATAAGGGGGAAGATGGTTTTGTGGACGGAGCTATTTGCTGAACACCCATGGACCCCTGAGGATGGTGGACACATCTAAACAGAGCAGCCACGATGTCTAGAGTGTACCAAGCCCTCCCCAGAAGGGAGAACTCGATGGCACTGATATTAATTCTTGCTAGAATTAATTTCGGTAAAGTTGAAGCACGAACCCTTCTTACCCACTTAGATTGTTAGGCTAGGCAAGTGAAGACCGTATGGAATTGATATCTCGGTATCACTGAGATTTCGATGAAGTCGGATCGGATCCCAAGTTGATTCACTTCTTCCCCTTGGCAAATTCACCCCTTGCTATTCTTTGATCCTAACCTAACCTTAAGTAGAGTCGCAGAATAGGGAAACTTTGCTGAGTATCATTAATAGTATTACTCGGATTAGCCAGAGTATAGCGTAGGGATGGGCATTCGAACTTGGTACACTCAACATGACACGTAAGTGTTGGGGGGAGCCAACAGGCAGGCGAGGCACCCTGCAGGTCCGAAGGTGAGTCGGCCCGACGTTCGCTCCGAGCTCTAATCAAGCTCAAAAACTCTTTGACTCTTAGGTAGAATGGGCCGATCTCATCGATGACGACCGTCCCGTCTAGTAGGTCAAAGACTCTGAAAGTGGCCCGGGCCTAATAAAACAGAGTCGGGCTGAAAAACTCAATTTTTTTAGTACTCAATTTTTCACAAAATAAATTAACTAATTGAATAAATGTAAAATATAAGAAATTCCAGACGTTTCATGAACTGCTAACATAATTCTATATAACACTTTCATCACTCACAAGTATAGAATCTGAAATATATTTTACTACAATACTAAATTATTAGAATCACTGCAACCAATAATATAAGAGTCATTAAATATTCGCCATCCTATAAAGTGTAATAGCAAATAGAAGGAATACAAGACGTAAGAAATTGTGATAGAAATCCTGTATCGAAATTACACTCTGTTTAGCACTTTCCATTGTATAAATATAATAAAAATAATTCATACACACTGTAAGCTCACATTGTTTAAAATATCCTTAGCAGGTAATTAATAGCTATTAAACAATATTCTATATAATATTAAAATGTCCAAAATGTTCACAATCGACTAGTAGATCACGAGTGACTGCACCAATACACAACGATCCGAACTCGTTTGATCGATAAATTCACAGATCAATGAATATGCACAAAAAGCGAGGGAAATCGATGAGAATAACGGTACAATGTAAAAAGATAAAATATGTTTGTTAAAACAAAACACGAGCGAAGGCGTGCTGTCTCACGGTACCTGTAAAGTAATAATAGATCGAATGATTATTCAATAGTTAGCTATGCAGAACAAAATCATTTTAAAAACAAAATCACAATTTTGAGAATACAGGCATTGCGAATAAAAAAGAGAGAGCTTTTCGAAATAACATCGAAAATGTAACTTGATCGTTTTCATTGAAAGAATATCGCAATGTAATAGATAGAAACGTTTACACGTGCGTGCTAATAAATAGCAATTATAAGCTATTCGAACAATATCGTGAGAAACGAAATAATGATTAATTGATAATAGCACGAACATAGTAGAACAGTTAGATCAACGATACGTTCGGAATTGTAATAATGCAAACAGCTTGTACTTTTGACGAATAGGTACTTACAATTGTAATGTAAATCAAGCAACAAATATATACACATATATTCCAGGGTACAGTCTTAAATTACATTAAACACTGCTAGCTCTTTTAACCGAGTAAGATATATCGAACAATAATAATGGGCTGGTCAGGTTAGGAAATCATAGGATCGCGGCTCACTAATATATATATAAAGAGATCACTGTTCTCGAACATTTCGCGATATTTTAATCGATGATAGGAAAACATAGGCAGAACGCGAAGCATGTTTAAGAATAAGGCAAACATTTTCGAGCGAAATGTACGCGTAACACGCGCGATCTGCGAATCGATCAATTTGTCGAACGGTAGAGAAGGCCGGTTCACGATCGAATCGCACGTGTACGGTAGCGAGCCTAGCGGAAGGATCGCGACCGAGAGACAGGTGCACGCACGCGTGCCGCGAACCTACACTACGCATGGCGCGAGAGAAGCATATATCGTATTATATGTGGATCGACGCGACACAAAACTTTTTAATTTTGCAGCTACCATCGATTTTCGATCGCTACGAATATCATGTAGGCGATCGATTGTTGCTTACCGAGCAACGAGTTCCGAAAAGTCGGGAAAAAACAATTCCCGGCCCACCGGGGCTTGAACATTTCAGCTATTTTTCCCACCGCCACCCTTGTTGCACGACCGGCGCTTTGTTCTTCACACCTAATGAGTCGTTTTTTCCGAGCGCCAAAAAACTGATCTAATAAAGCACCAGTTTAATTGATCCAAAATAGACATGTTAGAAAATTCAAATGCAATATTGGCAGGAAATGCGCTAAATCCAAGAACAATAAGAAAACCCACAAATACGGAAAGATAGGCAAATTGGGTGAAATCCGGAAATAAAAAGAATAAAGGAGATATTCAAATCAGATGAGAAGTAGAGGAGGTCCAGGAACTCCCTGAGAGTGGCCTCCACAGACAACAGAGGATGAGCTTTAGGAAAATAGAAAAGAGAGAAAGCAAGGGAGGACGAGTATGAGCAAGAGAGAGAAAGCAATTGCTGGCGGGGCCCGGGCTGACGTCGGTAGGCGTAAGGACCCCGATGGGGGTGGATGGCAAGGGAGAAATATACTATAAAAAATAAACCATCACTCGTGGAAAAGGAAAGGAAATGCAAGGAGATGCGGAAGTATAAGAAAAGTGATCACGAGCGCAAGTGAGAAAGAGAATAAAGATAAGACCCAGGTAGTCATCGGTAAGCGTACAGACTATAGTGGGGATGAAACTAGGGGCTGTAGGCCCGGTATAAATAGGGGCTGCTGACACTGTCTAAAACATATCTGAATCTACCAAGCTGCAGTTCAGTTGAAGTATACGACTCTCTCAAGTTTCTCTGTAAGCGCTAAAGTCAGCAGACATCGTAAGATGGAAAACAAAGAGAACTATCTTAGTGAAGAAGAAGACATCATTATGGATCTGGATAAAGTCTATGTGGAAGGTGAAGTGATTAATCTATGCAAATCTGTGTAAATCATACCGTGATCCGAAAGGAAAGGTGTTGTTTAACGAAAGTGGTTCTCTTATTATTACAGAAGCGGGAACATCAAATAGGGACCATCCTATGAAGGAAACCAGTAATTCTGCTACCGAAGCTGAGAACATCAGCAGTTATAATAATTACAGAGACAGGAAGGAGGAGGAAAATCTTAGAGGGAAGCAGCCGAACAGGACCATCGGGATAGTCGCCACTGGTTTCCCGGAGGAGGAGCTGAACCGGGAACAGGCGTACTCGATCATTGCTCAACTAGCGGAACAGGCCCTTGTACAGGATATAAATTTGGAATTCCCGCGTTGGGGACTACGAAGATGCGGAATAATTATGACGCTAGGGAGGACCACGACGAGGGATGACCTGGAAGCCGCCCTAAAAAATGTGAGGATGACGGGAGCCTCATCTCTCATTATAGTAGAAGCGGAAAAACTAAATAAGACTATTGAAGTAGCCTTATATGTGACCAATAAGGATATAAAATTATCCACAATTACAGGACTACTGGCGAGGGACAATAGACACTTAAATGTCAGAAGGTGGACAGAAGTCATGTCCAAGGAATTTAACAATAGAGGAAAGGAGTTCATTCTAGAAATGGGTCCTAAAGAGGTGGCCCAGATAAAAAAACTGGGATCGAAGATTTCACTAATGGGAGGAGCCATCAAGGTTACATTTACCATATTAAGGAAATGATTGTTCTTGATAATTGTGCCGTTCTGTATTGTATTCATTGTATTATATTTATGTTACTTACTTTCATAAAGTATTTGTTTAATAAATAATAATTTGGTTTAAATATCGATGTTACAAATTACTTTTATGTTAAATACCCAATATCCTAGCATCCAACCTTATATCTTATACTAATCCTATGCAACCCAATAAACTGCCACAACTTGATAATATTTCTCTGAAATACATTAATTAAATCCTAGTTGACGCGTACAAATTCGCTATATTATGTCACATGTCACATTTCAATACACCTCTTTGGCACATTACTTATTCAATTCAACTCCTCACTAATATAAGAAATATGATAATATAACATTTCAAAATTTTATTAAATAAACTCTCTCTACAAAACACTAATATCTAGTAAGCAACTCTTAAAAGAGGATACTGTATCTTATGGTAGACGTAAGCATTTCTGTGATGAACTTATAATGATCCGTTCATACTAACTTAAATATTTTAAGCATTAACGATGTAGGTGTTGAAATTTAATAATATCCATATAGTGAAGATTACCACAAGCTGGGGTGCTTAAATTCTATCTGTAAGCAAAAAAAAAAACATTATACAAGGGCAGAACTAGTAAGAGTCTCTAAATATGCCCGACATCAATCAATCTCTAATTTGACTTTAACATATTCTCTATATAACCTAATCCTGTTAATAAATAAATTAACACATACTCTTATTGAACTCTAAATACACTGCTATATCATTTGAATGGGTTCTTGCTCCATAAATTATCTTACCACATCAATAGTAACCATAACTCCTCAACTATTTATAAATATGAATTAGACAACAATCATAATGTTATAATAAATAATGTAATTATATAATGTAAACTAGAACACATTAGATAATGTACAACATCATTATCGGATATCCAAATACAATCATTAGTAAAACTAAAATGCTTAATTCTTAATACTCAAACCACCGCATCATAGAAACTAAGTAATACTGTCGTCTATTACAATTATTAGTCAATGATTCATTTCTATACCTGTTCTTGTAATCAAGTAATGTACCATGCAATATTGCCTCAGATGAAAACGGACTATTTGGACAACTCAAGAAAAGTTAGTGTTACGAGCCAGGGCCGTGAGTAGCACGAATGGCCGGCGAAGGGTTATTACCCAAGGAATATGGAATCAATTTGTTAGTTAAGGTACGCGGACGAACCCAATGCGAAATTGGGGAGCCGCTAGGTTAATAGATTGCGAGGACGAACCTAATGCGAAATTAGGAAGCCTCGAGGAATGGAATCAAATGCAGACGAACCTGATGCGAAATCAGGGAGCTGCTAGGAGGTTGAAACTTCGTGAACGAACCCAATGCGAAATTGGGGAGTCACTAGGAAAGAGAGACGCGCAGACGAACCCGATGCGAAATCGGGGAGCTGTTAGGATGCGGACGAACCTAATGCGAAATTAGGGAGCCGCTAGGATGGTATAGCTTGCGTGGACGAACCCAATGCGAAATTGGGGAGCCACTAGGTAGTGTAGACCTTTGTTTGGAATAATAGGAAAATTAGTAGGCCTCGTAACTTGTATAATATATTTGATACAACCCGAGCGGTAAGATTGTATCAGGTGGGAACGTTCAATTTGTTCTTTTAGGATATTGGAACTATAATTAAAGGTTCAGTGATTCTACACGGAATTATCAAACAACACAAATATATTCAGATAAAACGTGTGTTACATGTGTAATTGTCGCGAATGGAATCGAAAGATATAAAGAAGAGAAAAATGTATTACCTATCTTAACGCACTGGCAATGCGGGGGTCTCGAGAACAACTTGTTAAATGCCTAATAGATTTTAAACCGGACTCGCGGAATCTATATGGTTAAGTTTGATTCGAAAGGGAACTTTAGCCCGATCTCACTGACAATTGACTCTACGAGATGCAGCACGACGTGACTCTATTCGTGTCTACCGAAGTACTAACCCCCGAGAGTAAAAATCAGAGGGTTTATATACCCACGAAAGTGAATAGGGTGCACTGTTCAAAATCTAAGGGCACTTAGGGCCAGACTAATAACTCTAGTTTTTTGTAGTATCTCCTTAAAACGGAGCCAGAGCTTAATGGAAAAGTTTAGTTAAGATATGAGAGGTTATCTAAGAGGTTTCCGTCCAGAGACGATCTGGAAAAGATTCCCGTGGGAAACGAAACGGAAGAATTTCTCTATCCGTAACATTAGAAATTATATAATATTTCAGCAGAACTTTTTACAACACCAAAAGAAAAGAGGACATTTTAGGATGATAGCCAACAACTAAACAGGCTAATAGTATTACAAAATAGGATAAAAATTTATCATGACTATAGTAACGAAACTTAAAATTATTATTAACTTATTCCAAGGACTAACACTATACCATTATCATAACCAATATCATGTATTAGTCCATGTCAAACTTAGTTTAAATTTTGCCAAGTAAAATACTAAGTATCAAATAATAAGACATATAATGCACAACGAACAGCTCAATCGGATAGATACACTATAAATTAAATCATTGATGGTATAGCTTTTCTTCATGGTTAGTTAGATACTACTGCTTTACTCATATTCTTTTCTTTTTCCAACAGCGAAACCTGGAATCAAAAAAGGAGCATTACCTTAGGACATAGCTTTTAATATAACATATTATTACATTTATCATAGAACACTAGTGGCAGACAATTGGACAACTAACGAAAAGGTGAACATTAGGTAGAATAACAGGACGGGTGTAAATTTGATAGTAATATAGGAATAGAAAAGTTATAAAAAGAAGTCATATAACATAGAACAAATTAAAACATTAAAGCAGATAAAATGCGTATAATCCAAATTAACTTACATCATGCAGCAGGAGCATCAGCTCTCCTTACAAAGAATTTTATAGAAGACAATTACGATATTGCGCTCATACAAGAACCCTGGATTACTCACGGAGACATTAAAGGATTAAGTCAGGCAGGCGTTATACATGTGAATAATGTTAATGAGAACACTAAAACATGTATAATTACTAAAAAAGGTATTACGGGAACTATTCTACCTCAGTTTAGTAAAGATAACATCACATCGGTTTCCTTGCAAACAGGACAGGGAAATAACAAAAAAGAAATTGTAATGGTATCCTTACATCTCCCGCATGCAGAGAGCGAACCACCAGGACAATTATGTGAAGACATTTTGGACTGGAGTCTATGTAAGGATATACCTATAATTTTAGGTATAGGTGCAAATGCAAGGAATACCATATGGGGTAGTACGGATACCAACCTAAGGGGTAAAAGATTAATGAACTTTATCAATGAAGAAGGGCTATATATTATGAACATCGGTAACACTCCTACTTTTGTAACAAGAGACAGAAGAGAGTTGCTAGACATCACGTTATGTTCATTAAATGCAATAGATAAAATACAAGAGTGGCAAGTCTCAAAAAAAGAAAGACTTTCCGATCATAAATATATTACCTTCGAGGTACTATGGGATGATCTACTTCTAACTCAGGAAAATTGATCATCCAAAGAAACAGACTGGCAAATGTTCAATAGATTAAATGAAGAAAAAATAAAAAGACTAAAAGGCAGTTACAGAAACCCAAACGAAATAGACAAATTCGCTGAAGAATTAGCAAAAGATATCAGAGAAAGTTGGGAAGACTCGACTCAGGTGCGAGAAGTGTAAGCTAATAGGAAAATCAACTGGTGGAATAAACAACTAGAGAAAAAACTAAAAAGAGTGAAAGCAAAACGTAGTAAGATTCATGGAATAAATAAAACAGGTTCTGTGGTTAACATATACAAATGGCACAGCTATCATAAGGAAAGAACATCACTTAGAAGGGAGATAATGAAATGCAAAACAAATAACTGGAGAAAATTCGCAAAATCAATAAATAAAATGCCAGTTGCTGCAAGAATAACGGAAGTACTCCTAAGGTGTAGAAATACAACCATGGGATCCATAAGAAAAAATAATATAATCTTACATGAGAACCATGAAATTATGGAGCAACTTTTGGCAATACACTTTCCAGGCTTCGATAAGAATCTGGTAGAATCTACAATAATTAATAATGAAATAATACCTAATTGGGGGAGAGCTAATCAAATTGCTAATCCTGCTAAAGTTAGATGGGCAATATGCTCGTTTAAACCCAACAAAGCACTAGGACTGGATGGATTGAGTCCTAAAATACTAAAGGAAGCTCTACTACACTACGGGCAGGCAATTACTAATCTAATAAAAGCAAGTATAGCACATGGGTATATTCCTAAAGCATGGACAAGTACAAAAGTGGTTTTCTTACCAAAACCAGGTAAGAAAGACTATACAGAAGCAAAAGCATATAGGCCGATCTGTCTAACTTCCTTTTTGCTTAAAACAACGGAAAGGTTGATAGACAGGCATATTAAAACAGTAACTCTAAAGGAAAGAGACTTATTTCCCGGACAACATGCATATAGAACAGGGCACTCAACCGAGGTAGCGCTTCATAGGATTGTATATGAAGTTGAACAGGCAAGGAAATCGAAAGAACATGTTATGGCATGCTTTATGGATATAGAGGGAGCTTTTAACATGACACCTATAGAAACAATTGAACAAGCACTAGTGGATTTTAATGTGGAAGATAATATCAAAAAATGGATCATGAATATGCTAAGTAACAGGAAAATCCAAGCAAGTAGAGGGAATGCAGTAGTTGAGGGAAAGGTAAAAAGAGGTACTCCACAAGGAGGTATACTTTCCCCTCTACTATGGTGTTTAGCATTAGACTCCTTGCTTTGGGCATTACAAGACTGTGGTGCGGTAATAATTGCGTATGCTGACGACGTAGCAATAGTGTGCAGGCATAAGATCAAACAGAAATGCTTGGATACTATGCAAACGGCACTAAACATTACTGAAATCTGTTGTAATTCAGCGGGTTTATCAGTAAACCCAGAAAAAATGGAGATTATAGAATTCACATGGGCTATTACGTATCCGGAATTTAGTGGTTTAACGTATATGGGAGCTCCACTCCCACTTAAACAACATGTGAAATATCTCGGCATCACAATAAATAGGAAACTAAAATGGAGGCAACATATATTTAATAAAATTAACATGGCAAAGAAAAATCTTGCTATGTTAAGCAGAGCAGTAGGTCCAACATGGGGACTATCTCCAAGGACTATGAAATGGATATACGAAGCTATAGTAGCTCCAAGAGTTACTTACTCTTTTATAGTGCGGTCATTTGGTGGCAAGCTACCAATTTTGTTACAGTAAAAAGACAATTAGATAGTCTGCAAGGAGCAGCCAATAGGAAAATTCTGGGATGTGCAAGGAACACACAACTAAGAACAATGGAAGTACTTTCAAATACATGTCCCTTGGATATAAAAATTAAAGAACTAGCTTTGAACACAGCCTACAGATTGAACAGGTGGGGACAATGGAAAGATTTAAAATTTGGCCACTCTAGCATAATTATAAAGGAAGGTAATGAGGAGTTATGTAATCTGGCACAGATGCCTAAAGATAATGATCAAAGAAGATATATGGATAAGAAACTTTACAAATTAGAAATTAGACCCAGAAAAGAATGGGAAAAGGGAATACCTAGAGATCTATGGAACTCTGAAATGTGGTATACGGATGGCTCCAGAAAAGGAAATCTAACAGGTGCAGCCTGGACTAACAACAATGATACTAATTGTTATATAAAATTAGGTGAATACCCCACGGTATACCAAGCGGAATTATTGGCAATACAAATGTGTGCCAGGGAAATAAAAAATCAAGACAAACATAATAAATCAATTACAATCTGCTCTGACAGTCAAGCGGCAATAAAAAACCTCCAGAAAATCGAGAGTAGATCTAAATTACTATGGGAAACGCATGAATTTCTAAACGAATTAGGCAAAACTGGAAAAGTAATCAAAATAACATGGATACCTGGCCATTCGGGACACAAAGGTAACGAAAGAGCAGATAAACTGGCAAATATGGGCTCGGATTCTCAGCCGGTTGGTCCCCAACCGACAATTGGGATTCCTAGCACAATATTTGATCAACAGGTAAAACTATGGATCAGGGAAAAGAAAAACAATAAGTGGAAGGAATCAGTCGGACTAAAGCATAGTAAAAGCTTTCTTGGAGATGATTGCTGGCCCTCCAAAAGAATAAAAGGCTTAACTGAACTAGACAGAAAAGAAATTAGGAAAATGACAGAAACCATTACAGGCTTTGCGCCCCTGAATAAATATCTGCAGAAAGTAGGTAGAGCTACATCTGATGAATGCTCATTATGCAACAATGATGTTGAAACACCAGAACATCTGGTAAAAAATTGTCCAGCAACAACGCAAAGAAGATTGAAACATTTTGGAAAACATACTATTACTGGTAATATATTAGAAGAAACAGAATGGAGAAAAGTAAAAAGATTCATGGATGAATTAGACCTATGGTAAGATCACTTATCGAATAAAAATAGTAAAGTCAAAGGCAAAAGTGTCTAAGCGAGGAAATAACGAAGGTAGATGCAACTGAGACATTTAAGTCAATGATGAATATCACCTGCTTAAACTTAATCGTTACAAACTCGTCGTGGATACTTATGCTTTAGTACGATACTGTTCTAAAATATATACACATTAAACCTTATATAAGGTGATTATTAGGAAAGACAAATTTCTGTTAATAAATCATGTAAAACAATATAGCAAACATAACCATGCTAAATTAAATCAGCTCAATTATGAAGCATAATCAATTAAGGAACGGGTGATAATCCAATGAAGCACCATTTGACATGGGAACGAGTGATAATCCAATGAAGCACTCACATATAAATAAACAATAACTATAATCGAAACAAAGGAATACCCATAAACATATACAGCATGTAGTGTTCAATTCTTATATATTTATTGATATGAGGGAGTGCTACATGCGCGTATATGTAATTGTCAGGACAAGGTAAACAAGGGATAATAGGGTAAGTATACTTACATATTTCAAGAATGCCTTCTCTATCAGTAAATGTTGGCACAAGCGGTGAGGCGTGAATTGGGTGATATAAGGGATTCCTTGTGGAAATTGAGCCTGTTGAACTACCCGGTAAACCTTAGAAATGGAAAGAACAAAGTTATAAAGATTCTATAAGATATGTAAATTCATTATGACTAGATTAATATTTAAAATTACCAATAGCAAGTAGATTAAAGACTGTAATTCCGAAATATTAATAATTAAAATAATAAAGAGTAGAATTTCCAAAACATAAACTCCTTTATAATGGTCACTATCTTTAGCTAAAAGCAAACAATACTAATACGTATAAGCAAAGTATCTAATTTCTCTAATAAGGGGACAGCATGTAACGCCTCTCTCAACCCAACCCCACACTAACATTTACTATTATGAGGATGGCAGTAACTTGTAACAGACCTGTTCCAGCAGGCCTGTTACTAAGCATCGCATACTGACAGAAGCCGAGTAGGGCCGAGCGCGACCGACGTCACGCACGATATCACTCCGCGTCGCTTCACTAACCCGCGTGGGAAATTCCGCCAGAATATTATCCGCGGTCCATGCTAATCCCCACTCCTCGCAACCATATAAAAGACCGCGACGAGCAAGCCTCGCTCTCAGTCGCGAATTATTATTCTGCCCGACTACACGGTATACGTTTCCACCTTCGGTAGTAAGTATCCTGTTTGCTTACCTTTTCCTGGACTTCCGAAAGGCGACGAACTACGTTCCGCCCTCGTCGAGCACGGTGTACCACCACTCGAATCCTGTCGAGCACGGCGTACCGCCACTCGGACTTCCTTCGAGCACGGTGTACCACCACTCGAATTCCTCCGAGCACGACGTACCGTCACTCGAAGATGGCCACGGTGTACCATTAGCCATTCTAACCTCTCCTGCGACAGTCACGGTGTACCATCAACTGTCGCACCCCGTCCCGTGTCACGGTGTACCACCGGCACTCCTGTCCTGCTACGGCGTACCGTCAAGCACTCGGCCACGGTGTACCACCAGCCATCCTATCCGGCTACGGCGTACCGTCAAGCCCTATAGCCACGGTGTACCACCGGCTATCCCGTCACGGCGTACCGCCGACGGAGACGTTCGACGAGCACGGTGTACCACCACTCGTCGATGTAGAACCGCCCGAGAGGAATACGACATACGGTGTACCACCATGTCACGATTCCGTCCCTCCAGACTCGGGTAGGGAAATCCTGACCCCGGCCCGTTCTTGATCGAAAACCGAACCGCGAGGTGCACACGACGCACAACACTTCCGCGATCGCGAGTAAATTATCGTCCAGTATGTCGCGAACACGAAACAGCGAGGACCTCAGTGTGAAGTTATACTGTGAGTAATCATTTACACCCGAACATTTCCTCATCCCCGTCGTCACCACTCTTCTCGTCTCATCACGAACCTGGCACGACGAGCTCATTCGGCAACGAGGAGGGACCGACCGAGACGACCCCGAAATATCGGACCGTTACAAACTATACAAATAATTCTTATATTCACAGATATTATCCTGTTGCAACATAAGAACTAGAGTTTAGATATAAAATGATAGTTTAATGTAATCTACATTGCCTTGCACTAATAATTATAAATATATATTCGCGTGTTCACTTAAGTTATAGGCCGAACCTGTTCATATAACCGTTAAACTTGGTCTCACTGAATGTTCTGATGAAGCATTTAACTAACCGTAACAAGGTCCATAATTACCTAAGTCCTGTTACTAATAATAATTACCAGACAGCGCTATTGCCGTTTCACCCTTGGTAAATATCTACCATTAATTTTCATTTATTCGTTCCCATATATGGCTTGTTGTAGAATGGATATACAAACAGATCAAAGAGTGAAGCGTCCATAGGAAGGTATTAGTTGCAGGCCTAGTGAAACAAATACATGTCTTTAACAAACACAACCTATCATTATTGTAATACTAATAAATAAATGAATCCCCATATCAGTCTCATTATACAATAGTAATATAATATTTAGCACAAATTCAATTTATATCCAGCGGTACAACCATTCTTCGTTTCCTCACACTATTATGCGGGATTAATTCACACACTCTATCAAAATCTCTCTTAATTAATCCATTCTCTTCTAGTATATAATAAACCCTTATCAACTCATAATATATAATACATAACATATAGACAAATGAACTGGATTAAAACTTGTAGTGCACTCTAATTAAATCATTTGCCTTGCTCTTCGCCAAGTGATATCGCCACATAATATCCCCTAATACATCTTGCAATTGTCATGCATCAATAGTTGCATGCTTATATAGTTAATTATAAAAGTTGCTCAATAGCCCTTGGCTGTCTGTTATCTGTTTTAACATGGAGCATTATACTACTATAGCGTATTGATAATGTGAGACTTACCAACTGTCAAGACCCTTATAGGTTATTACATTCTGGATAATACCCTGATTTAATTCCCCTACATCAGAGCGAAATTATGGACCGAAAAGTATATTGTGTCTCGAGAAGATCCATTACTATGAGTGATAGGGTTTTCTATAATACACGAGTAAACCAATTATTAGTAATAGCAAACCTGTATGGAATGTTATCAATACTAGGTTAACCTACCGGTGATATAGGCTGGAGTACCAATGATCGAAGATAACAATGTGGCTGCTACAGTTGATTGTTTTGAACCCCTGGGACATTATAAACAATGTATGGAACAACGGAAAAATACTTTTAGAATATGAGCAGGTCAAGTTCAGTGATATACCATGTCGCCATCAAAAGGATAAATGATCATCGAATAACCAAGATATAGATGGAAGCCGGATGGACAAGAACCATAATCACATTCAGGGGTGCCAAATTAATAGTGTGCTCTAACCTAGTTAGTGCCAACTATAATTTACATGGTAAACTATCATACATTTTACATTCCAATTATAATACATATTGTCTTTAATGCTTATTACAGATAAAAAGAGAGTACAAATAGCCATCAAACTTAAAATCTTGCTAGCTTCTAAAGCAAGGATATACTTACATCAAGTTAGGAAAGCCCTGTCAAACCTGTATAGGACATATAGCGCCACTAGACTCACAGTGGTAGCACGGCTAACTAAATCAGCAAAGAATCACTAAAGTAATCTGCTAAAATGATGGCAAATCTAATATATCAATATGCTAACTAATATAATGCAGCTGTACTCCTTTATGACAGCATAGAATCAAAATATCTTAAAATTCAATCATGCAAATTAGGAACAAATGTAAAAATAAGCATCATAAGAATAATGAATCTTTAGGAAGATAATAGTATATTTATCATGCGTAATACAATGTTCTCTTATCCCCTCATCAATACAGGTATAACCACAATGCTACTAATAACTTTTCTGTCTATAGATTCTACTATAAAAAATAAAAAAAAGATAGATAAGAATCGAAGGTAATTCTAAAACAAGACGATAAGTTCATCAGTAATGGTATACATCATTATTGTACTTCGTAGAGAAATGTACTTGGACCAATTGTCAAATTGAGTCATTATAACTAGATATGCAAGAAATATAATATAACTGTTTCAGATTCTGTTAATCGTAATATATAGTCATTTCAATCATATTACCATCATCCTATTAGATAGTATTATCTCTACTTCACTCACATAAAACAGTATCTAATAGTACCTTTTAAACATTACCCTTTTCTGTGTTACATGTTTATCGCATGTCATAAAAACTAGAATCGTAGAAGGTACTGTATCCGTAGGAATACACCAAAACCTATTCCAGGAAGTATATAATGTTTATTAATCTAACCGATCATAATCAATTAATCAAAAACTGAAATCTAATACCTTGTTATTATATAAAGGAATTGTCAGGAAATGTTGCAAATAATAAATCTCTGATCATCAAGATTATCTAACAATTGCCTCACAGCAGGATCTTTCAAATAAAGGATAGCAGTAAATCACTAAATATATAAGTATATCTATAGACAATAGTTTTAAAAAATATTCTCTACTACCGTCCTTATGACTTATCCAATGGAAATGTTCATGTAATCACCTTATTGAACAAACTCCAACAACAGTTATGTAAGCCGTTATTGAATCAGACTCACCACAATATATTAATAATAGTTGATGGAATCCTTACCATATTATAAATATTTAATTTCCTTATTATTCAAACATATTATCTAAACACAACACGCATTAGCAATACATTATTTTTAATTATAGATGGTAGATCTCATAATGTAATTAGCAGGATAGTTCTCAGCCAGCATCTATTTAGGTATCTGTAATAAATCAAGAAAAGGGATTATGATCTATGATCTGTAACCGTCTGATTCCCAAGCCTATTCTTTTGAACCCTATAAATCTATTATCTGTTAATTCTATTATTCGATAATCCTATAATTCTACATTCTATTAATTCCACATTAGTGACTATCTAAAATAAACGCTTTTGCTCTCTGTCTCACTTCCTATATAGAATTTGTTGCACATCATTCTGTCTTCTATCCTTCCTGCTCTGAGTAAACTAAATCTAGGACTGGTTAATAGAATATTCTAAATAAGTGGTAATGTATCGAGCTTAAGCTAGACAAGACAAATATACATCTATTAATTTACTTTCTGACATTACCAATAACTATTAACTAAATATTAGATTTCAGTTCTAGTTATATTATCCAATAACATCTTCACATTAACGTAATAGATATTTCTCACCTTAAATACTCCTATACATTAAGAGATAAGTATCACGCTAATATTCTATCATTCTGTTTCTATAATACATCTAAGATACTTTAGTGAACAGATCACTATATATAGTATAGTTAAAATGGGCGTGATCTGAATATGCCTTCTGAAATATCTATAGAGCATAGAATGAATTGTTGATCATAATAGGTAACTTCTCTTTCATACTCAGCATGATAATGCTATTTTCAAAGGCATATGTACATGTATATAGGATCTTTGAGGAAAATCATATCATCAACACTCATCAAGGTACTAATACTATGTAATGATGCTAAGATCTATCAAAATAATAACAATAAAACACTAATTAACATTAACAAAACATCTAGGCTATCATACTTAGCATCACTATATCAATATATCTTCACATTTTGTAATAAAAAATTAAAATAAAAACGTTATTTAAATGCGTATGGTATAAAGTGTTTGCAAATGGTTTAACACATCTAATATCTATTCCTTATATTGTATACTAATATATGATCAAATCAAAAATCAATTCAAATTCACATAACGAAAGAATCGTTAACTGTTGCTGGAACAACAAATCTCCAAACACTGTAATTATCCATTAATCAATATACAAATCTACATCACTTGAGAAACATGGAAATAGTAAATGCAATGAGATTGCATATTGATAGAATCAATCTAGAGACTCTATATACTGCTCGTTACACTTATTTAATAGAACTAACTACCTATCGCACTGTTGAACACAAACTATAAACTCAGTTATGTAAATATTATTGAATAAACTAACATTTCTACAATTTAATACTATTTCTTAAATAGCTTTTACTATATCATAGTTGTCCAACCTTTCAATCAACTAGTTTAACATTGTTACAGTTTCACTCGATTATAACCTATCCCTATCATTTCTCCAAGATATTCCTGGGAATCTGAAATTAATTAAAACACTTGTTGTAATTAAAATTAAAATTGAACTCTTAATACGAATTAATTATCAGACCAATTCTGGATCTATACTACCATAAACTAGATCTTACCTATACTCGTTTGAAATATCGCTCCATACACTAGTCGATAGAAATACTCAACTTGTAGTATAGAACATCCCTCACGCATTAAAAAGGATCCTGACCCTTAAAGTAGAAGATCTTATATACCTAAAAGAACAATATGATTAGTAACACTGATAATTCCACGATTATAGCTGATCCTCTAAATAAACATATAGTAAACATTTTGGTATGATATCCTATATCTAAATCAAGAAATCTATTTCAAATAAAGCAATCTATTAATATCTCTAAGTATAACAAGTAACCATTATTTGTCTTACAATTGCAATTATCATGCAGATAGTCCAACAGACATAACGGATGCACTAACAACAATAATCTAATTACTTCTTTACTACCGCTACTTGACCCTATCCCAATGAAACGGTCAACTCCTATAGATCCTTGTACAAGTTAACATGTACTATATGATTGAGGACAACTATGATATTACTGTGATAAAACGACACAATGATAATGTTCTATCGCCCATAATATATCAACGTACGCTATGACAGTGCTTCGATATCCTTTTCGTCAAATACAACTGAGATTATTACTCCTTCAATAGTTTCTCTGCCCACTAATATTTGTCTCAATTACAATGTGATAAAACCATTTGTAGAAAAATTAAAATTGTAACATAGATGTTGATCAGTACCAAAACCGAATAGGTTATATTGATCATACAATTAGCTTTTAATACGCAATCCTTGTATCTGTAAGCAAAACAAATAAAAACAGGTTATAAGTAATTAACTTTATATTATATATTAAATTGCCTTGGTAACTAATCACTTTAAATATACTCATGTCTTATAACGCATTCAGACATAGACATACTAATCTCATGATCTGCTCACTTTTCATGTTATAGTGAGCAAGGAGTACTAAAAACGAATAAGAAAGATAACCTACAGTTAAAATAATATTGTCATTTCTAATATAAATTACATTATAAAGAATTATGATACTAAAGTAATTATCGTTAGTAAAAATAATACCTTACTACATTAAACTGTAGGAAGCATTTGATGAATATTGTAAAGATCTTTTAATAAAGCTGTAAAGTATATAAGTACACAAAGATGAAACAAATACATACAACATGAAAGAAGAAAAGATACAGAGTTTAATTGAGGAACATAAGTAAAGTATCAAAGAGATCAGAACTATAACTAAATAATGTTATACAACTTTCTCAGAACGTCTGAACATCTGGATCAGCTTGGTCAAACGAACAGAGTCAATGACCTTTCACTTGGCTAATTGCACGACCGCAAAATGATCACTAGGAAGAGGAGACGGAAGGATATAATATTCATATATTAAAGGCAATTGAACAGATTGAAGAGCTAAAAGATAGTTGGGATAAAATTTATGGAACCCGACTCTCTGAAATTTAATTAGTCAATTTAAAACTCTAATTAACAATTGAAAGTATAGGAGTCATTCCGACCAACTATTAAAGAACTAACTTTCTCCGAACGGCTGTGAATCTGGTTCATGCCTGATTACATGAACAGAGTCCAAAAGACCTTTCATAAAACTATAGGGCATGACCGCAGAATGATCACCCGGACGAGGAGAGGGAAGTTGATCATCCGAACTAGTGAATAGTAAATTAACAGAATAGCTTCAGGAAGGTTAACAATCGAAGCAGGAGATAGGAAATAGATATACTCAGAGATATCAAGAGAATAACATATACAATCTGACTCTCTAAACTTGACAACACCATAGATATTGTCTATATGAATAAGTCACTCTAATCATTAAAGTCACTAAAGTCTTTAAAATTAGAAAAGAGGAAATGACTAAGAGTCATTATATTTGTCAGATAATTAGAAAATAATAGTAGATATACTCACAACGATCTCCGAATGACTGCGAATCTGGTTCATGCGTGCATGACCGCAGAGGGATCACTCAGACGAGGAAACATTAATCAAGGATGTAGCCTTAAAACTAGAGGCAAACGAATAGACTACAAATGGACGTATTAAGAGCGAAGGAAATGAAGAAACATACCATTCCCTTGCCCGTCACGAGGAAAGAATTGATGAATTAATCAATAAAAATGGAAGCACAGCTATTGCATGCTTACAATATAACAGGAATCGGAACTCTTCGTAGACTTCATCTGCATCAGATTCCGAAAGGCTGAGAAGCTAGCTTGTACGGTAGAAAGCCAATAAGAGAGAGTATGATCGCATTCCCGGCCGAAACAGTATGACCTAGAACTGATCACCCTGAGGAGGAATCTGCAACAAAAGGAATTAGCCGTAAATATTGGGCAATCGAAAATAATATAGAAAAAGAGACTGACTTGCGCCCAGAATAATCTCTGTAACAAGGTGCTGCTATGCGCATATGCAGCCAACACAAATAATGAGAATTAGAAACCTTATAAGGGGGAAGATGGCTATGTGGACGGAGCTATTTGTCGAATACCCATTGACCCCTGAGGATGGTGGACACATCCAAACGATCAGCCATGATATCTAGGATGCATCAAGGACACCCAGGAGGAAAATTTTGTTGACAATGATACTTGTTCTCTCCAGAGAACAATTTTTTTTTGGTATTTCTCCGGAATAACTGGAGAATAGTGTAGGGCTGGGAATTAGAACTTGGTGCATCCAATATGATATCGTTGGTGAAGAGGGGGGTAGCCAACAGGCAGAGAAGAAATAACCAGAGTTGTTATAACAATCTCAAATAATAAAGAAGGTTTTTTTTTCCCTATCAGGAATTTACTCCTGAAGTAAATACAAGCACAGCATCTGCATGCTTTACCAGGACAAGGATGGACAAATCACAAATTTAATCTACAACAGACTCCGAAAGGCTGAGGAACTAGCTTGTGCAATAGTAAGTCAAAAAAGGGAATGTGTACTCATACTTCTAACTGAAACGGCACAATCCTTGAGTTGATCACATTGATGAGGTTTCTGCAACTGATGGAATTAGCCTTAAATAATAGGCAAACTAAAAGAGTAAGGAAAAAGAGACTGACTTGCGACCAGAATAATCTCTATAATATGGTGCTGCTATACGCATATGCAGCTAAAATATTAAGAATCAGAAACCTTATAAGGGGGAAGATGGTTTTGTGGACGGAGCTATTTGCTGAACACCCATCGACCCCTGAGGATGGTGGACACATCCAAAACATAGCAGCCACGATGTCTAGAGTGTATCAAGCCCCCCCCAGAAGGGAGAACTCGATGGCACTGATATTAATCGTCTCTAGAATTAATTTCGGTAAAGTCGAAGCACGAACGAGATTAGATTGTTAGGCTAGGAAAGAGAAGACCGCATGGCATTGATATCTCGGTATCACCGAGATTTCGATGAAGTCGGATCTGATCCCAAGTTGGTTCACTTCTTCCCCTTGGCAAATTCTTCCCTTGTTCTTTCTGTACCTAACCTGACCTTTAAGTAGAGTCGCAGAATAGGGAAATTTTTGCTTAGTATCATTATTAGTATTTCTCGGACTAGCCAGAGTATAGCGTAGGGATGGGAAGTCAAACTTGGTACACTCAACATGACACGTAGGTGAAGTCGGGGGGAACCAACAGGCAGGCGAGGCACCCTGCAGGTCTGAAGGTGAGTCGGTCCAACGTTCGCTCCGAGCTCTAACCAACTCAAAAACTTTAATTGATTAGGTAGAATGGCCGATCTCATCGATGACGACCGTCCCGTCTAGTAGGTCAAAGACTCTGAAAGCGGCCCGGGCCTAATAAAACAGAGGAGGGCCGAAAAACGAAGGATAATTGCAACCCAACTAGGGCCGAGGTCGGTAGCGCCACTTG
>JAQQRY010000106.1:0-14563 GCA_028455595.1 Lasioglossum vierecki | reverse complement strand
AATCATATTATGACTGTAACGTGGAAAAGTGGAAAATAGCAGAAATACGTACTGAGCAGTAACAGTAAATTATCAACCATGCGACGAATATTCTCGGATGTGGTTTGGCAACTACGCATTCGATATCTGAAATTCGACATAGTTCCTAAGTTTGCCACTTTAAGTCATAGAGGGCATACCAAATCCTCTGATTTTTTGAACAGTCGGTAATTCACAACACGAGACACCAAGTCCCATAAGATGATAGGTCTATCCTATTACTAGTCGGTGGCATCACAAGGGGGACGTTCAATAGAGAATGTTGGATAACGTGGAGGACGTCAAGGGAATGGGAAAGGAAGATGGGGAGATAGGAAAGAGTAGAGTAGGGAAGTGTGGAGGGAGGAATGAATTGAACGTTGGCTAAATGCGGAGAGTGTGGAGAGTTTGGGGAAGTAAAGAGGAATAGAAGAGGTAGAGGAAGAGGGTGAAGAGGTAAGCAATATTTTCAAAAGGAGTGACGTAACGAGAAGGTCTCCAAAGGAGGATAAGAAAAGAGAGGAGGGAGGTGGCAGCTTGGGTATGGAGGAAATGATAAGAGCGATGTTGGGAGAGATTAAGTTGTTGAGGGAAGAGATGAGAAGGGAAAGAGAAGAGGGGGGAAAGGTGGTGGGAGAGTGGTGGGAGAAATAGAGGGAGGAGAGGAGGGAAGATGAGTTAAAAAGGGAAAAATTAAAGAGTTGGCTTGAGAAAATAGATGGAAAGGTAAGGAAGGTAGGGGAGAGATAAAAGAATTAAAGAGAGAAAGGGAAGAGGCTAATAAGGAGGGCAGGGAGGAAAGTATAGGAGAAGAGGTAATGGAGGAGAACAGGAGGAGGTTAAGGAGATTAGAGATCAAGCAGGATAGAAAAAACAGAGGCGAAAAGGAATAACATTATTATAAGAAGGATTCAGATGGAGGGAAAAGATCTGAGAGAGGAGGTAAGGAGGATATGGGAGGACTTGGGGTTGAAGGAGGAGGGAATAAAAGAGATAGGAAAGATAGGGAAATTAGGAGTGGACGGGAGGGGGATGGTCCTGGTTGAAATGAGTGAGAGGGAAGAGAAAAGAAAAGTGATGGAGAGGAGAAGAAATCTAGTAGGAAGGAAGGAAAGATTGGACGATGACTTGACGGAGGAGGAAAGGAGGACGAGATGGAAAATTGAGAGGGAAGCGGAGAAAGAGAGAGTGGAAGGGAAGAATGTACAGATAGGGTACATGAAGATGTGGGTGAACGGAAAGATAAAAAGATGGGACGAGATAGAGGAAGACTGGTGCAAGGTGCAGGGAAACGAGGAAAAGAGAAAGGGAGAGAGGATGGAAAGAGGAGGGGAAATGGGAGGAACTCAGGGGACAAATTAATTTTTTGGAACGTGGCAGGGTTGAAGAACAAAGATGAAGAGTTCTGGAAAGGGTTAGAAGAATGGGACGTAATAGTGTTGATAGAGACATGGGTAGAAGAAAAGGGATGGAGTAGGATAAGAGAGAAACTGCTGAGGGGTTGCATATGGGAGACGCAATGGGCAAGAAGGGAGGATAAGAAAGGTAGGGCAAAAGGAGGGATGGTCATAGGAGTGAGGAGAGAGATAGAAATTAAGACGGAAGCCAGTGGTGCAGGACGGAAGGAGGGTATAATGACGTTGAAGGTGAAGATAGGCGGAGAATGGTGGAGGGTGATAGGGGTATACGTTAATAGGGACTGGGATAAGAAAAAGGAAGCTAGTGGAGTGGACACAGGGGAGGGGGGAAGGAACGAAGGTGATTAGGGGGCGGCTTTTAACGCTAGAACGGGAAGAGAGGGGGGAGAAGGGGTGGAGGAAGAAGAGGAGGGAGGGGAAGGGGGAGCAGGAATTCAAAAGATGGGAAAGTCAATGGGGAAGGGAGGAAATTATGTAAGTTCATGAGAGAGAGGGGATGAGGTATGCTGAATGGAAATATAAAAGGGGATGAAGAAGGAGAATGGACATTTGTGGGGGGCAGAGGATTATCGGTAATAGATTATGTATTAGGAAATGAGGAGACAAGAGAAGGAGCGGAAAAAATGGTAGTAGGAGAGGGAATACACTCCGACCATGCACCGTTATTGGTACGGTTAAAGGGGACTAGGGGTGAAAGAAGAAGGAAGGAAGGCAGAAGCAAGGGGTTGGGGGTATGGAACTGGTCGGAGGAAGAGGTAAAAGAGTTTAGAGAGAAGTTCGGGAGAATGAAAAGTGGGGAGGAGGGAGTGGAGGAAGACTAGAAAGAGTTGAAGGACAGGATAAGGAAAGCGCTAGGGGGGAAGGGGAAAGAGATAGAAAGGAAGAGGAGAGGGTGGTGGGACGAGGAGTAAAGGGATGAAAAGAGGAAAGTGCGAGAAGAAATGAGGAATAGGAGAAAGAGGAAAGGAGCGGGTGGGAAGTACAGGGCAAAGAGGAGAGCATACAAGGAATTATGCGAAGGTAAGAAGAGAAAAGAGAGGGAAATATGGGAAAGGGAATTAGAGGGGGTAAAAACCGAAAGGCAGGTATGGAAGGTGATGAACAGGAAATGGAGAAGGAGAGTCAGAGTGAATGAGAGAATAAGAATGGAGGAATGGGTCGAGCACTTCCGAGGGCTTCTGGGGGGAGTTGAATGGAGGGTTAGGAGGGGAACAAAAGGCATAAGGAGGGAGAAGGACATTGAGATGAGGGAGGTGTTGAATGTGGTTCAAGGATTGAAGGACAAGAAAGCAGCGGGGAGGGACGAGATTAAAAATGAGGTTCGGAAGTATGCAGGGAGTGAGGTGGAGGAATGATTGGGGAGGGTATGTAATAGGGTTTGAGAAAAGGGACAGTAGAAAAGTTGAAAATTATACGGCGGTAATGCTATTACAGACGGCGTATAAGGTGTATGCGGCGATCTTGGCGGAGAGGGTAAGGAAGGAAATGGAGGAAAAGGGAATACTACCAGTAATGGTATCTCGGGCGCTTTTCGCGCGCATGCGCGACGATTTTAGCCTCAGACGGCCTCAGTGAAGTACGAAAATCGGGTAACTTGGACGCGCCGTTAATTTCGCAAGAGGGTATAGCCGGATAGTCTCCCACTAGCTTTTCCTCAATAGCTCCCCACAAATTTCGGACGTAGACACGTCCCTGACAAAACTCGCGCATGCGCGCGAAAAGCGCCCGAGATACCATCACTGAATACTACCGACGAGTCAAACGGGATTTAGGAAGGGGGTGGGCTGCATGGATAACATGTACGTGCTGAACTACCTAATAAATAGGCAAGTGAGGAAAAAGAGTAGGAGGATGGTAGTATTCTTCGTGAACCTGAAAGCGGCGTTCGACTCGGTAGATACAGATGTACTGGTAAAGGCAATGAGAAAGAGAGGAATAAGGGAGGAGTTGGTAGAAAGATATAAGAAGCTGTGTTTTAATTTCCCGGTCGTTTCCAAAATCGGAGTGATACTGTGAATCTAAGGTAAATTGAATTGGATCGAAAGGCTCGAAAAGGAGAACGCCTGTTAACCGACGAAACGTTTGCGTACGAGATTCGGAAGGATGATCGATACGCAAGACGAATGTTGTAGAGTTTTAAAAATCGAACTAGTCGATCATCGCGTCGATCCACCGCGGCCGCTCCCCCCGCCGTACCCGTGAGACTCGAGCTGCTCGATCCACCCGTGGAGCGGTGCGGGGACGACGGCGCACCGAGCTGAACGCCAGTGCGAGGTCAATTTACTTGTACAGTAAGGCATATACACAATGTGTTATACAGGGTGATCGACTACAGGTGGGAGAAAATTTAAGGGGTGATTCTCGACGATAATATAAGACGAAAATGAAGAATAAAAAAATTGCAATTTCGGTTTCGTTAATTAGCTATTAACAATTATAAATACACCTAAAATGCGGCAACATTTTCGACAGAGGTGTACGTTGCGTACGTCACACAGGCGTGCGACAGTTATGTATCAAGTGACTTCAAACAACAACAAATCCATAAATCCTTATTCTGCACTATAATTTTTCATAAAACCGAACTTAAATACTGGAATAAACGCTCTAGCACTATTTACCATAACATACACATTCACTACGAGTTTACTAAGAAGAATGAGGAGAATGTAAAGAACTGGTAATCCTTTAATGTTGAAACACTGCACTTTATTGAACTTGATTTACGACGCGAGACTCGCATGAGGACCGATCCACCGACGGAACGGATATCTTTGAGGTCATGCGATTTCTGCAAACGAAAATCTTCGACGCGTGCGAGAAGAATCGTCATTACAAGCTAGCATCCGTATGTACACTGATTCAAGACAGCTGATGAGGTCAATGCCTGAGCCCAATAGATAAAACAAATGCCGATCTACAACAGAAAACGCCCGCCGATTTACAGCGAACGCCCGCGCAAACATCCCGCGTTACTATGCCAACTCATGTGTGTTCTGTTTCAGCGAACATCGCGATTCTTTCTCATCCTGGCTGTGATCGACAAATATCTAACGTTCGTTACAACGATTTTTTACGACTTCAAGATGTCCGTCCGTTCCGATTACCATTTCTTTACATTCTCCTCAGTAAACTCGTAGTGCGTGTGTATGACCTTGTAAATAATGCTAGAGCGTTTATTCCAGTATTTAAGTTCGGTTTTATGAAAAATTATAATGCAGAATAAGGATTTGTGTATTTGTGTGAGAAGAATTTAAAAGTGAATGGGCATTGACCCCTTTTACTCGATAATTCCATAGGGCGTATATTAGAAATGCCCTTGTGGACTTTAACGAGTAGGTAGGTTCAATGTCGTCCAGCTATTTATTAAACATTTTCACCTGGTTGGGGCCCCAAATAAGAACCAAGGTATGCATGCAACTATCACTTGATACATGACTGTCGCGCGCCTGTGTGACGTGCGCAACGTACAGCTGTGTCGAAATGTTGCCGCTTTTTGGGCCAATCTTTAATTGCTAATAGCTAATTAACGAAGTCGAAAGCAATTTTTTTATTCTTCATTTTCGTCTTAGATTATCGTCGAGAATCACCCCTTAAATTTTCTCCCACCTGTAGTCGAACACCCTGTATACAATGTGACGGAATGGTGTGAACAATAAAATTGTAACAGACCTGTTCGGACCACGTCCGTTACTAAACGTTCTATAACCGCGAAGCCGAACCGCGCCAACGATAGCCGAGCGACACCGAATCGCGACGTCACCGGAAAGCCCGGAACATATCGCGCTAAACAATAACCCATCACTTACCAACGAAGAAGGGCATAAAAGCCACGGCCGGACGAGATCTGGTCTTTGTGCTCTTCACTTTTGCTCTTGGCTCTTTTCTCTTGCTTGCTTCCCTGCTTCTGACTAGCCGAAACGACACGTACGAACGCCAACGTAAGGACATACGAGTGGGTACCTTTTCCTAGTCTCCCGAAACCATCCCACCACACTATCGAAGCATACTGCGACAGCACTTCGAGGAGCGTTTCCCGAACCGCCGACATTCGTTGCGACAACGACACCGCGACGGTGAACGAAGGTTCGAGACGGACGGTAACCATAACGAAATGTCTGCACGCCGTCGCACCTGTCCGACACGCGTCCCGTGATCGCCGGTGCCACGGCGATCGAAATCGATTGATCCGAGATCGACGATCTGGCGTCGTTACGATAGCGACGACCGGACTCGGCAATCAGAGAACCGCTTCGCGTGATTTCTCGTCGCGACGATGAGACACGTTGGGGCGTCCGTATACACCGCGTGGTCGAGAACCTGCGACAGTTTTCCTCGACGTCTCGGACCGCAGTCTGCGAAGCGACACCGTGCCGATGTCCGCGATTTTCTGTGAAACCGTCCGACCGCGCCGAGAGAAACCGTGTTAAGCCGTGGACACGAGGGTGAGTAAGCGACCGGGAGTAAAACCTATAAGCGTCGAGAACAGTGTTTGATTTGGATCCCGATCCCTCCGCGCCGTGACCGCGAATTCTGGAACGACGAGATCCATTCAGCCGCGGAGGACCGTTATGACGAGTCACCGGGAAAACGGGCTCATTACAAAATCTAAACTGGAATTTTGTTCAAAATACAGTTATTTTCAGGAACTGCGCCGCATATTCGCAGCCTCGTCCAAAGAAGCAGCAACCATCTCCCATCACCTTTCCACCGAAAGCAGCGGTCCGATCGGTCAAGCACCATCTGAGACGCGACCGTGACGTACGAGGAGCTTACCACCGTCCTCTGCCAAGTAGAGGCGTGCCTTAATTCACGCCGTCTCCAAGCGCTGACCGATGACCCTGAGGACCTCTACCCGTTGACGCCCGGACACTTCCTCGTCGGTGGACCACTCCTGGCCGTCCCAAAGCCCACGTTGCAGGACATCCCGGTGAACCGCCACTCCCGATGGCAACAGCAGCAGCAACGCGTGGAGCATTTCTGGCGCGGCTGGTCCAGCGAGTATACTACACTAGCTACAGACGCGCAGGAAATGGGCCACCCCACAGCTGTCTCTGACCATCGGTGAGCTTCTACTGATCACGTCAGAACTCACACCGCCCTGCAAGTGGCCGCTGGGCCGCATACTACAGGTACATCCGGGATCCGACGGCCTCGCCCGCGTCGTCACCGTCAAAACAGCGACGAGCCAATTCACGCGCCCCGTAACTAAAATCGTTCCACTGTACCGCGACCCGAAAAACTAGCCGGTACTCATCTCATTAACTGTAGAGTCAGTATATCTGCGTCATAATTCATCTTTCATATTCGGCGTTATCCGAAGGCGGGCGGAATGTTCAAAATACAGTTATTTTTACCACGTTTTTATTAGCTCGCTTTCTTGTTTGTTTCAAAGTATAACGACTCCGAGCCTTGTCACACCGGAGTCGACATTTCTTCTGTACGGCGCCGGTGAGGACTAAGACCGATCGCGCTCAGTAGTTTTTGCCGCGTCAACAATCAGCTATTCGCGTATGACAATATACAGCGAGGTGATCGACCTACGATGTAAACCTCGCCGCGTTGAAAAATACATTGAAACTTGTCAAATTGTTGCGCGGGCCATCGACTCCGGTTTTTCCTGTGTCGTCCTCTTTAATCAACACGAGCGTGCTGACGCGTAGATTATCCCGTCGACGTTGCCATTTTGTCCGTTGTTGGAGTATGTTTACGTACTCCTTGCTCCACCTGCGCCAAAAATGTTCATGCATATTTGTGATTAGACGCCAACGCGTCGTGAGTGGACACGTGACGTCAGTGGATGGTGCTTCTGGTGGGGAGCGTAAAGGTTCCCCTACAAGAAAATGACCCGGGGTAAGGGGATCGTAGTCCTGTGGATCGTCAGAAAGCGGAGTCAGTGATCTGAAGTTTAGACACGCCTCGATCCGACTCAGCAGGGTGGCCATCTCCTCGTAGGGAAGCGTGGCATCACCTATTACCCGTTTCAAGTGAGACTTCATACTTTTTACTTCTGCTTCCCACAGACCTCCCATGTGCGGCGAATACGGTGGAATGAATGTCCACTCAGACCCGTCATTTGCTAGTTCCTCGGCGGCTGACGTGTAGAACTGCGAGGCTGATTTGCCGCAGGATCTAGTCGGAGCCGGTAAAGGTCGTGCCATTGTCGCTGTAGAGACGTTGGCAGTGGCCGCGTCTCGCCGTGAATCTGTGAAAAGCAGAGATGAAAGTGGATGAGGTGATGTCACTTACTGCGTCCAGGTGTACACCCTTGGTGGCTAGGCACACGAAGACGACAACATAGCCCTTGTAGCTTTTGTGTCCTTTGCTTTTAGCGGTACGGAGAGCAATCGGACGGCGTAGTCGACATCGGTGTGCAGGAAGGGTTTAGAGGGTTGCAATCTGGCAGGCGGATGACTTCCCATCTGTTGGCGTCCGGTAGCCGCTTGCAATCGTGCATAAGTGACTCACTCGTGCAGAACCTGCTTCACGCAAGGTCGTCGTCGTAGAATCCAGAATTCCCGTTGGATCCAGGTCATCGTGACGTTGACTCCCCCATGTAGTGATTTGAGATGCGCATCGCGGATCACCAACGTAGCCAAATGCGAGCGTCGGTCCAAGATGATGGGATGACGACGTGGCTCCGGCAGCCCCGAATGTTGCAGCCGGCCGCCTACCCTGAGAATTCCGGCGGCGTTGACGAACGGAGCCAGGGATTTGAGGGACGAGGACAGAGGAACCATGTGACCTCGCCGAAGAGCATCGAGTTCAGGTTGGAAGGACCTTTGCTGTTCGGATCGGACCACGGTCAGGAGCGCCTCTCGGAGTTCGGTCGTTGTCAGATGACCCGTGGAACGGACGGAGTGTCAGAGACTTGGCGTTGTTGACGAACCTGCGAACATATGCGGTAGTCCGAGTCAGCCGAGACAACGAAGAGAACCGTTCCGAGTACGATTCCTGTCTCGGGGCTTGGAACAAGGCCACGGAAACATGACGCTCCTCAGGAACAACCCCTTGAGCGGAACTCGTCGGTGTGATCGGTTAAGCGTAGTTGGGCGGTTGGAGCCAGGAGGGTCCGGTCCACCACAGGTCGGCTGCTCGGAGCTCCACGGCTGAAGTTCCTCTCGTCGCCAGGCCTACAGGGTTGTCCAACGTGCTGACGTGTCTCCACGACGCTCTTGGTAGTATCATCTGCACCTCGGCCACTCGGTGGGCGACAAATGGTTTCCACCTCGACGGATGGGACCGGATTCAGGCCAATGTGACCGTTGAGTCAGTCCAGCAATGTACGGGCGTGCCTCCGAGATCTAGCGCTGTAACAATAGAGGTTAGTATGCGAGCGAGGAGCACGGCTCCGCATAACTCCAGACGTGGTATGCTCTGTGTTTTTATCGGGCTGACTCGTGACTTTCCCAGCAGCAGCGATGTTACCGTTCCTGATGCTCGACGAACCTTGATGTACACGGCAGCGGCGTAGGTGCGTTCCGAGGCGTCGCAGATACCGCGGAATTCCACCTCTCAGTTGTCCGGAGAGTTCCGTGTCCATCTTGTGGGCCAACCACCCCAGTGGGTCGAATAGACGGGCGATCTGGGATAGGATCGTCCGCTTCGTCCAACTCGCCCCGGCGAGCGAAGTTGATGGCATGGAGCCCTGAACCGATAACGAATCGCTTCGGGTATCCCACTGGAGGCCCAGCACCCCGTGGATCTCGCCGTCCTGAAAGGTCTTCAGCGTCGAGTCCGCTGATTAAAACTCGGGAGTCGAACTGGCCCACTTATCCAACAGGAATCCTGCTGACTCAAAGATGTCAGTCAGCTGCCGACGGACCTCCCACACCTGTTGGAGACTGTCTGCGCCGGCCAATATGTCGTCGACGTAGGAGTGACGTCGTAGAGCTTCGGCGCCCAACGGGAATCGGCGCTCCTCATCCGACGCCAACTGTTGCAGCACCCTATGCGCGAGATATGGAACAGGAGTTCCGTATTACTCGCTCGGCGAGAGTTGGCACAGAATTTCGTCAGTGGGATGCAAGGGGAACGGCGAATCCCCACTCTTGACGCAAGGCTTTTATGTATAGCGCGTAATGGGAGAACACGTGGTAACTACGAGTTTCTCGTGCCAACTCTCGCCGAGCGAGTAATACGTCACCGTGGTTAACCTATAATCAGAGACAGCCTGAGAGGAATCGTCTCGCTATACGATACGCAGCCAGTCTTGATCTTCAGGGTAGTTTTGTATCTGTCTGAACATCTTGACGATGTCCATCGAGAAAGCCACCCTGAAGAGGCGCCAGCGCGTTATAATCGCCCAGAGATAGCTTTGCAGCTTCAGTCCCGCCAGCAGTTCGTCATTGAGGTAGCGTTCTCCGATCGACGCAACTGAGACGTTGAAGACCACACGGATTTTCGTCTTTCCATCGGAGTCCTTTCAGACTACATGGTGTGGTATATAGGATCCCGGATCCCGACCCGGAAGAGGGGCTCGTGCGAGTGTCATGTGTCCGAGACGGCGGTACTCTTGCATGAACTCCACGTAGCTTTGCTGCAGTTCTCGACCTCGTGCTCGTGTGGCCTCGGAGCTGAGGATCATCCCGTATGCGGCCACTCTCAATCTGTCTACTGATGGTCGCTCCTCCCCCTTGAAAGGTAACCTGACAACATACCTTCCTGTCTCATCTCGTTTGGTAGTAGAGTTAAACAGGTTGTCACATCGTAGGTCCTCCGGGGAGAGAGGCAGCGACGACGGCACCTCCTCGATTTCCCAAAACCGTCGGAGACCGGACAGTGATTCCTGGCAGCTAACTTGGTGGATCCGAGACCACCTTGTCGACGGCAGTTCCTCGCCAATCAGACCGATTAACGTCCAACCAAACGGAGTTTGTACGGCAACTGGGGTTCCGGCCGGACCGACCTGGGGTTCCAGCTCCCGGAGATCCACGTCTTCTGCTGGTACTGCCACTGATTGGTGGGCAACCCTTCTTCACCCGGTCGGCTCGGCCTTCACCCGTAGCGGTGGTCTGAGGCGTTCCGGGCATGCTCGCGGCTGGCTCGTGGGCGTGGCAGGCGTGGGGCTCCGGCGGTGTTTGTTTTTAATTTGGGAACGCTTTCGCGCCTGGAAGAATGTAACCGTTACATGTTTAGACGGTAGTGAGTTACGGGATGGAAATTTAGGGATGGAAATAGAGGGAGGAGATAGAAAGATTGTAGGAGAGATATTTCAAGTGAGTGCTAGGGGTGGAGAGATGTACGCCGGCGTACTTGGTCAAAGAAGAGCTACAGAGAGAGCTGTTGAGGGGGAGAGCGCGATTGAGGGCATGGGGGTTTGAAAAGAAGATGAGAGAGGGCAAAGGGGGCAGCTGGCTAGGTTATGTTGGGAGGAAGTAAGAGCGAGGGGAAGAAGGGGTGTTCGATAATTCGGGCGCTCGGAACGGACGTAAGTCGTGGGTGAGCGAATGAATTGTTAACTTACTATATGGAACAATACTTTAATAAAAAAAGACGAAAAATGCACTAAACACAATGTAACAATTAGTTAAATCTAGCGGTTACGCGAAGAGCGGATCAACGAAATATAAGCGTGTGCGGTCGGTAATCAACGAGACTAACGATAGTGATCAGTTACCGATCCAAATCGAATCATCTGAGTCGGTTCGAACGTGGATTCAGGTGGGGGGCACCTAAACTAGGTGACGTCACCAACGCGATCCCGGTGAGACGGAGCGGCCCGGTGACGGTTTGCCGGAACAAGGAGCGGAAAGGTGGATGGGTGGGAAATGGAAAGAAAAGACTTCTGGGAGGAAAAGGGATGGACAAGGGAGGAGACGGAAGAGATGATGCAGGAGAGAAGGGAGGAAGTAAGTGAGGAGATTGTGAAAAGGAAGAAGGAAAATCAGAGAAAGGAGAGATGGGAAAGGATAATGAGGGCAAGATAAACAAATGGTACAAATGAGTGAAAGGAGAGGGATTACCAGGATACTTAAGGAAAGGGTGGGGAGAGAATAGATGGCAGAGAATGGCCAGGTATAGGTTAGGAAATGGGATGAGAGGAGGGAAATATTGGATAGAGGAGGAGAGAATGTGCAGAGTGTATGGATGGGAGAGTGAATCGTGGGAGCATGTGTGGGAAGTTTGTATGAAAGGGGAAGACGAAAAGGGGTGGCAGGAGATGGTGAGGATAGCTTTAGGAAAGGAAGGGGAAGGGGGTAAATGGCTGAGGAAGGTGGATGAATGGAGGGAGAGAATGTGTGAGAGAAGAAGGAGTGTGGAAATGCAGGGACAAGTTGGAGAGGTTAAAAGAACGGCTGGAAGAGGAGGGCCCGCATGTTCCCCACATGGGAAAGAAGGGAGTGGGTAAAAGGAAGAGTTGGGAGGTTAGGGATGGACGAAATGGGGAATTGGGGCAATTTATAAATTTTGAAATATTGAAATATGAAATGTGCAATGAGTCACATGTGCAATATGCGGCGGAATAGAAAAGAGTATGCGTGTATTCTCTCTCTCACTACGTTTCGGGTATAGGCTAAGGTTAGGTTTGGGGCACAAAGGTGCATCTGGGACCCATGTGGACGGTTTGGACTCCCCCGAGGACCTCCCCGAGGGGTCCAATCTCGCTCTACATGGAAACCCCGATGGAGCTGATGTTCTCTGGAAGGGGTACTTACCTGATACTTACCTTGGTGAGTATTGGAGTGAGGCCCTAGAACGGGAACTTTGGCGAAGTTGGTGGTTTGGATGCATCAAATTCCTCTTACGCCACCTCCTCTTGGTGTGCCCTGGGATCTCGATTGAGTTTCGACTCAACCGAGATGCGAACGGCGTGAGGGGTGCAGGAGGGTCCGCTCCTTTGCTCGTTACTGTAGCGGGCTTCACCTGCGTGAGGACATTCATTCTATTATTATTTTATTTCATTTTATTTATTTACTTACCTTTTATTTACTCACCTTTTTTTACTATTATTTTTATTTTACTTACCTTATGTTTACTTACCTTTTATTTACTTACCTTATTACTTAATTATGTTGTTTTACTTACCTTATGTTTACTTACCTTTTATTTACTTACCTTATTACTTAATTATGTTGTTTTACTTACCTTATGTTTACTTATTTATATTATTTATATTATTTTACTTTACTTACCTTATTTTACTTACCTTATGTTTACTTACCTATGTTTACCTTATTTTGTTATACTTACCTTTATTTACTTACCTGTTTTATTTGCTTATGTTTTTGGAGTGATGTCTCATTTGGGGTGACGCTTGTTGCAGCAGGACCGGACCTTATCCGACGGGGCACGTTTTCTTTGAGTCAGACAATAAGTTTGACATGAGCTTAATTGCTCAACTGAGCTTAATTGCTCAACTGGACCAGGGCAAGTTAAGGAGTTAATTAAAAATAAATATGGCAGGCACAACCGATAGAAATACCGTTTACGGTGCAGGGGCTCGGATCCCCAGTACCGGCACGGAGTGGTGGGCGAGCAGGCCACTCCTGGGTCGTCATCCCTCGACTGCGAGTCCGCGAATGTTGACCGTCTGGCATTCGGGAAAGTAATGGCTACAGATGAAGACCAACGTATGTTGGTGGATAATGAACCGTATATGATTAAGGTCTATGAGATGATTAAAGAGAGGAATAAAAATACATTAGATGATTCTAATGTATTTTTTGAATTAGCCGGAACAAGTTATAGAACAGAGGAAGAATTATTATCATAAAGTAATCCTAGTTCTAACAGAGATGATACAAGAGCACTATTTAAAAAAGATAGAACTATAAAAAATTTAGATGAGATGAAGAAAAATATGAAAATTTTCCTCGGTTATCTAACAGATCATAGGGACTATGTAGTTCAAGTTAAAAATATTAGAGCTAATGATAAGGCTCTTGTAGAATCTTTGATTATTGATTTTGAGGCTTTAATTAAGAAAAAAGATGTTTTAAAATCAATTAGGAAAGAAGAGATGATAAAAGAAGAACAAAATATTAAAACAAGTAAAATTAAAGAAGATATATATATATCAAAAAACTTGATATTTTAACTAAACAGATAGAGTCATTAAAAAGAAAAAACAAGCAATTAGAATTAGAGTTAAAATCTAAAAGAAATACTAAGAGTACAGAGTTTGAAACTGACACTGATATGATTTTAAGATCAGGTTCCGAAGTTTCTGAACAAGAACGTTCTGTTAAATCTTATGCCTCAGTTACTAAAAGAAAAATAGAAGAAAATAATCCTTCCACTGTAGATTCGCACAAAAGAAAAAAGTCAAAAAGTTCACCTAAAAACATCAAAGAAAATTTGAATAAAAAACCTAGTCCTATGCATTCTTACTCTTCCTCAGAAAATGAGGAAAGTGATCCAGAAATGGATTTGTATAATGGTCTGGTTAAATTCTTGGAAGATTACAAGCAAAGAAGAAAGAATAAATTACAACAAGATCAATCTAAAACAAAAAACATGCAGAAAACAATGAAAAATAACATGCATAACAATAACATGCAAAAATCTACAAGAAATAACAATAACAACGATAATGATAACAATGATAATATCAACGTTAAACAAAGAGAAATTAATGCCTGGGAGGTAAAGGAAACCAGGAAACACAAAGCTAAAAAACAAAGTATATATATATATATATATATATATATATATATATATATATATATATATAAATATAGTAGACGATTCACAAACAAGTGGAACAGAAAGAATTCAAAAACTGACTCCTTCGGTTAAACGTCCAAAATGGACTTTACCTAAAACGGATGCTCTAGTTATTAAAATTAACAGACCAGAAGAATTTCATGCAACATACGAATCAATTAAAAACAACATTGAAAAAATAGAACTAGTAAATAAAATACGTAAAACTCGTATGGGACATGTTCTATTAGAAATTCCAGAAAACAGTAACCCAGATAAGCTAAAAGAACAATTAAGTAAAATTTTTGGTGAAAAAAGAGATATAGAAATAATTCAAAAATCATTCGATGTAGAAATTCGTGAATTGGATCCTATCATTAATAAAGATGAAATAATTAAAGATCTAGGATCTTTAATTGGAGCTTTTTTAGGAGAAATGAAAAGTAAGATTCTACGTCCTACTAAAATTGGAACACAAT
>JAQQRY010000105.1:0-14591 GCA_028455595.1 Lasioglossum vierecki | reverse complement strand
TTTGAATAGGGTATTCGTCTAAACAAAAATTACCCGAGTAACCGAGTATCTCATGAATACACTGCGGATCTTTATGGAAAATAAAAATCGTTTGCATCAATAGGAAAAAATAGACGATGTATTACGATTATTTATTCTCTTGAACGATTTTAATAAATTTAAATAAATATATCAACGTTCTTTTAATTTCATTATTGTTTTAAATTGCACAAAATCATGTATGACTTACTCGGGTACCCGAATACTCGGCTATTTCATGAGATAAATATCCGGGTAGTTTTGTTCTACCCGGGTATCTCATGGGTACTCGGGTACCCGGGTAAAAGTCCGAGCTTTACTACAGAGGCCGACGGTCCAGAGAAGAGGTGATTGGCAGTTCGAAAACACGTCGGAATTGCAGAATAAATAGTCTGAGTCCGACGCCTGGGTTTTCCATCAAGCTCCGCAAGACACTCATGAAATATTCATCCTACGTAGGACGAGTCTTTCGTATCAGCAAAGCGACTAAACCGACCAGCACCGCTCATTAAAACTTTCTTCCCCCCATTAAGTTCCATTACCCGCCCTTGGCTCGATCCTCCGCGATTCTGCTACTTGCCGCGTCTACTGTATCACGGAAAATTCTGATCGATCGACGCGCCGGTGAAACCGATTCGATCCAGCGGGGGCGACCGTCCGCGTCGACGAACTGATTCGTCGCCGTTCAGTGTTGTCAGCGTTTATCTCCGATAATCCTTGCCTATGACACCCCCGGCCAGGGGGTAGGAAAACAGAGAGCCGCCGGAAAAGTGTGCTCGGTGAAATAAGGGCTGCAAGAAACCGGCGAAATAGTTTGGCCAGCGATCCCGCCCCCCGCAGAGCCCCGCGTTATTTCGAGAACTTTCGAGCAAACCCCATCCCCCCCCCCCCCTCTCTCTCTCTCTCAACACCCCACACACACCTTGTCGCGAAAACACGCGAACTGGTATTAATCTTGGAACGTCATACCGCCGATATTAACTCCGCCCCGCTGTCAACGGAGCCTGCGACGAATTACACCGCGGTAATTGGATTTATTTCGATCCCGGATGAATACGCGATCTCCGTATCTTCCGCGTTCGAATTGCGCGAGCTGGATTTCACGAGACTGTGAAAAACAGCCATAATTCTACCAGAGACGTCGAAAGACGCCGTTTAAAATTGCAAAGAAATCAATATTTGAAAAATATAAATTCAATATTTAAATAACATTCAATTAAAAAGCAGAAAAAGTTAGAACAAAAATATTTTCCTCGTAACATGAAATATTTAAAAAATATTTGTTACTTAATAAAAAATAAATATTGTATGTATATTTAATGCGTATACAATATTTTGGTCTACTAGGGTAGAAACAAATTGTCGACGACGCTACATGCACCGCGAAACTTTGTTAATGAATTACGCTACGCAGAAGTTACGTTGAGTCACGAGTGAATTCCGTTTCTCGAAAGAAATTGCAGTGATGCATTCATTCATCATCCTAATGACTCATCCATTAGACTTGGCTTTCCGGCGCGGAACGAGCATTTTCCAAGTGAAACCCGGGACGAACTTGGGTGAAATAAAAAATGAATTGTTCTTCGAATGTTTTGCATAATAACATCAGCTCTTGGTCGTACTCGAGCTGCCCGATAAATGGCAACTAGTCACTCGGAATAATGGCGAGCGTACGATCGTTGTTGTTCATTTATCATTGTCAGTCGCGTGGTAGCTACTACTCGATTTAATGTATGCCGTTTCCATGCATGTTACGAACCTGAACGATCATTATTTGAATCCGTTGAGCAGATTCAGTAGCACGCGCCTCTTTAATCTCCGATCGATTATTCAATTGTGTTGCTCCCTGACATTTCGCAGCGGTTTTCCGCGAAACGGTGTGTATAAATACGTAAGTTTTGTAGAAACCATGATTGTGGTTTCGAATTTTTGAAAAGCTAGACTCACAATTAGACTGTTGATTTATTATTACACTGTGTTGAATCAAATGATTCTGGATTAGAACAATTTTTCTTCATCAGCCACAATAAAGTGGTTCTTACTCGGTTTACTTCCATTCTGGGTATTTTGTCTTTACCATAGAAATGTTCTACAGCGGATTCAATTTTTCGAATTGTTTTGTAGAAACCACGGTTGTTAGCCAGCTGTGTACGAGTGGTGTCGGGAACTTTTTCACTATGAACAGAGGACTGTCGTTGCAGTCCGACAACCCTTGTTCGATATCGACCCGACAGCGAAAGGCGTAATTTCACGCGGGTCGGAACGATTTCATTAGAATTATCGGTAATAACCGCGACCCGGCCGTTTTTTTTTAATTCGAATTTCCGTTTGCCCGTCAGCTGGAATCGCAGGAGGAAATGAAATTCCGGCGGAGAGGAAGGGAAAGAGAGAGAGAAAGGGAGAAAAACGAACCGTAATTTCCCTTCCGCGGGTCGTAGCTATCCAACAATGGATCGTGTGTGCCCCTCTATGAATAAGTGATCCCCCTTCGAACGAAAAGTCTAGACCCTGAAGTACAGGTGCAAAGACTCCCACGGCTTCGTGAATCCTACGCGAACCTGACCTGACTTTCGTCTTCTTCTTCGTTTTCTATTATTTCTTTTTTCTTTTTACCTCTTTGCTCACTCCACGAGTCGAGCCATTCTACCACGACAAATATTATATCCGATCATCTACGCAGGTGGACGCTCAGGAGACTTAGAGGACGTCGAAAGTCTCGGCTTCCATTGATCCTAATCTTTTCAGTTGCGCTGCTACCTTCCAAGAATGAAGAGGATGGCTTTTATTGACTCTTCTGGTATATTTTTTTTACAAAATTTCTTTTTAGAGTTATTTAATTCGCCACAGTCTAAGTGTCAGAATAGCTTTTCAACGATTCGAAACATTGGAATCACTTTAGAACATTGCTATAGTAAAGACAAAATACCTAGTATGGAAGTAAACCGAGTAAGAACCACTTCGTTGTGACTGGTGTAGAAAAATGGTTTCGAATCCAGAATAGTCATAGGTAGAAAGAAGAACAAGAGAAAGAGAGCACTCTGTCGGTTTCGCTCGCGATTCGCGACTCGTTCTTTCGTAACCGGCTCGAATCAACAGGAGCAGGTGTTTCCCGTTCCGCTCCCGTAACATTTATTCCGCGAGAAAGAGGTCGTGCCTCCAGGTGCTTGATCGTCGTTGACACTCGAACAACCGGCCGAGGAAAAAGTCCGTTGCGAGGCCACCGATCTTCCTCGATTATGCCAGCCTCGAGACTGCAATTGCAGAACACACGACGTGCAGAAAAATTGCTGACGGCTCTCCGCACACGCTATTATTCGCACAAACCTTCGGAGCTCGGTCACGAAGTAATTTTCGTAATTTACAAACTTCTCCGAAGCACCACATGCGTGATACATATTTGGAATTTTTAATATTAAATAATAATATTAAATTTTGAGTTTTGCAGCAAGTTTGCAAATTAATTTAACTCAACGTTTCGATCCCTATGTAGATCATCTTCAAGAGAGACTTTGACGAAAACTCAGTTTTCTGTAACTCATTCTTGAGTTTAAAAAATCCTTCTTTTTGTTGCCACAGCAAGTTCTTTTCCTCTTATTAAAGATAAATTGCGACTTTTAAAAAATTATAATGTTGTTTATTCAATACCTTGCAAGGGTTGTAACAAACCCTATATAGGGCAAACATCTAGACATCTTGAGACTCGGATCAGAGAACATAAGCATAATATTTATTCACCACCAACACAACACACAGCACTAACAAAACATTCAATTGATTTTGATCATGTTTTCGACTTTGAAAAGGTTAAAATAGTGGAAAAAGAAGCTAATTTACATCAAAGGATTTGCTTAGAAACTATTCACATGATTAAACAGCAAAGCGTAAATCTTAGGTATGAAACACCTAAAATACATGAATATTACGCGGCATTACTGAACCAGTAATGTTTTATGATGAATCTTTCTAACCATTAAAGAAATCTTAAAACAGCTTACACCAGTTTAAAAACATATTGAATGTTAGTTGACGAACCTTCACTGGTTGATATAGAGGTTAGACTGTGTTTAATTTGTGTTATGGATTTTTCGGTTCAAATTAACCGCCATATATCGATCATCCAATGATAGATCTTTATGTTCTCTGATTGATTCCTTTTTCAAACTACGACGTTTGTTTGTCTCCTACATGCTAACATCGATTGTCATATCACTATGTATCTTGACGACACTTAGTCAACACGTGTGTGTGTTTTTGATGACCAAAAATATCATGCCTTTATACTAAGCAAGTAAGTTTTGTTATTAAAAATATAAAGAAAAATAGTTAGTTTTTTCTAGTTTATCAATTAACTCTTTGACATGGAAAATATAATTCACTTTCTATTACAGACGCAATTTATATTTTCTGGAAAATGGTCCCAAGACGGACCGAAACGTCGAAAAAAGTAATATAAATTTGTAAAACAGCTTAGTTAGTAACTTAGGATCGAACCTGTGCGCCGTAATTTAGTTAAAATTTATACAAATTTGAAGGTTACTTATTGAATTTAAAGTCGCTGATTGATCGTGAATTACAATTGTTCGCTAATTCCAGCTGCGTTTGCAGATCAGTTTCGTTAAAAGCTGAGAGATGTCTCGTGCGTGGGGTAGGAGTTAATTTCGAGTACGCAGGATTCCTCGGACGGCGATATCTGTTCTCGAATGCATTCTCCGGTCGGGTTTGCGGTGGTTTCGCAACGACGAGGATGGCACGCCGGGCAGATGGCGGCCGGAGGAGTATAAAGGCGAACCCGACATGATCGGAGGAGAGTCTATGGACCGGCTATCGTCCCGTTTCAAACGGCCAAGTAGACGAAAAACCAACGAGACGTTCTCGAGAAGACGGCTACAAGGCCTGTGTATTTTCACGTGTCCTCGCTTCTCCTCTGCCGGGAGATTGCTATTGACACAGGACACTGGAATCCCGAGGCACGTTCCATGGGGACCATGGTCGTCCGGTTCCACACGGTCTCGTGGAAAAACAAGACACCCCGCTTCTCTGTTCGCTAAATCGGAAAGAGGCTCTCGCGCAACGATATTCGTTTCGATTCGGCACTTTCTCCTCTACGCTTTATCCGCTCGATCGTCGATGCGATCCCTGCCGTCTCACTTTTCTCTGATAAATAGTCATTTTTTAGATAAATGTCTTTAATTAAGATTATCAATTAATATTAAAATTAATTTCTTTGAATATCGTAATATTGTTAATAATAAATGTTGAATGTTCCCGGCGCTAGGGTTCGATCAATTAATAAATCAAAAAACAATTTTGCAGATTATCAAATAATCATCGACGTTTTGATTCTAGTTTGAATCCTTTTCAAAATATATTTGCATTGCGTCTGTAAAAATATATATGTGTTGTAAAATGTTCAAAAAATGTTAATGAAATGCTTGAGTGTAATGACAAAAATTGTTTGTAAATAGTGTTAATAAAACTAACTTACTTGTTTTAGATATATGAATAAATACTTTAATTTGGACATCGTGATACATGTATTACACATGTGTCGTCAATGCTTCTTGTCAAGACATTTAATTTATTAATTGATCGAACCGTAGCGCCAAGAACATTCAACATTTATTAGCAATATTAAGATAATTGGAATTTTTCGCGGCGCGAAGAATTGTTTAGGAATGATTTTGAATTTAGGAGATTGCTATTCGGAACATAAACCACCGACGCTTTAGCCGTGGATTGGATCGCGATTCCTTCGCCGACGATCCCGCGGGATAATCGGACCCCCACTGTATTTTTCGATGCGCAAACACCGGGAATGAGAAACGATTCTTTCTCTCTCTCTCTTCCCTTTTGTCGAACAATATTCTCCGGGTCGAAGCAACTGGTCCCTGAATTGCGAAGCGGCCACGGAATCGAGGTCTATTTGCATAGGACGTTTTGTTGCGCTGCGTTTCCAATTTTCGGCGGCGATCCTGGAACCGTTCGCTGTTCACGGGAATCCAACAACTCCCATCCAGTTTTTCCTATTTATCGAGAAAGAGCATCTGACAACCGTTCGATACCAGATCGCTAAACAACGTGCCCGTAGAATGCTAAATCACGATTGCTTACCAACGAAGAGGAGAAAAATGTTCGTCGTGTAGCCATGGCGAGCGTCCGCGATACCAAAACAGTTTTCGGAAAGTTCGAATCCCAGGAAAAACATCCTGTAAACAGGAGCCAAGTTCTCTATGGCCGTAAAAAGTTGTGAGATCAAAGAAAATATGGTCAACGTTTGTTAGCTTAGAAATATCTCTTGCAATACTGAAAAAAGTGTTTGTAAAAATTAGTTTAAAAGAACGTTATCTAATTTTTAAAGAATTGCATGGAGGCCATGAAAGGTGTTAGGTAGCAGACAAGGAGGTGGTAGTGCGAGAACAGCGTCGTCGTGGACATCGTTGAATTTTCGTGGATATTCTTTGGTTCGGTTGCGTGTTTGGTGAATGTTGCTACAGGCGATCCGTAGAGGAGCCTCGGAATTTCCATTTGTGGAAGTCGCAGCTGCATTGATTCATAAGTAATTCCCTGGCGGCGGGTGCCGTCGATGGTGGCGAGTACACCGATGGCGGCGCACGACACCGATGAACTCACAAGGATTTTCCTGAACCTCCTACGTTTACGTAAGTGTCGTTTTCCTACGGTAGTCGAAGTTACACGGCTTTGAAAACTCGCCGGGTTCCGTGTATCATCGTTCCACACGCGTTCTGAAAGTTCCGCGCTGAATATATTTAATATCTCTCTCTCTCTCTCTCTGGAGACAGACGTAGAAGGAATCATGCGGTACTTAAAACGACGAATTAAGGTCCCCGATTTAATGTGTCGTGTCAGAATTCAATTTGCTCGTTTAATAGACACCATACTTCTTATCTATTTATATAATTATCCATAAATTTGTTTATACAAAAATTCAAATTTTTATATATGAAATTATATATAAAATTTATTAATTATATTCTCAATCATAAATCAATCAAATTTAAATATAAATTATTTTATATAAATTTTAATATTATAAAATATCCATAAATTCTATATAATTTTAATGACAAAATTTTATTATTAAGTATTTATGTATGTAGATGGACAATTATTTTTCACTGCACTTTTTTCGTCGTTGCGACGGGTAGAATAAATCGCAATAAAAATATTGTTGACCTTCGGACATTGAAATCAATTTCTTTTATCGATTTCCACGAAACTGACGGTGGTAGAGTCATGCTCGAAATTTCTTCGCACCGTGTACATTGCGCATTTCCGAGACTCGATATTCTAAGGGGTTGAATTCCGTGGAAATGGTCTGCCCGAGTTCTTCGGGAAAAGCGAAAACGACAGCACGAAGGTTCACGAAGACCGTTCGCGGATCGCGTGCACAAGGCGGATTCTATTTTGAGAAACACCGAGGCTTTCAGGTTTCGAAGGTATAGAAGAAGCAGCAGCTCGACAAGTCCGAACTGAGTCCGAACGATTCCGTTCTGTTTATAGTCGGACTTATCAGATCCGAGAAAGACTCGGCCTAGCAGAATCCGTTTAACACAGATTTAGCCCGTCTTAGACGCAGCCTAGACCTGACCCAGACCTCCTTCGCTTTAAATCCAATCTCGATAGCTGCGACCAAGGCCTACGTAGCACGACCCAGACCTAGTATCACCGTTTCTATGTGTACCTAATCCGAACTCGCATTTTATTCAACCCTATTTCGAAAGATTTATTTAAATAATTTATTAAACAATTTATTATTTCGCTAATTATACTGGTTGAAATATTTACACACATTTCTACTTATTAGCTCGCTTTCTTGTTTGTCTGTCTGTTCGGTGAGAAATTTTGCAATTGATTTTAAACTACCTTCCTGATGAGCGAGAGACTTGAAAGTGGATACATGGCTCAGAACTGGATGACAAAGCATTATTTAAACAAAATTTTTTAAAAATAGTCTATCCTTTTCGGAGAATATAACAATTAAATATTTACATTTTCATCCCCCCGCGAACTACGTCATCGCGTTCAGCGATCCCCACTCCGCGCGACAACGCACTCTACTTTACTATGCGTGCGCACTCTGACTCGTCCCCCCACTCCACGGACCCACTTCGTACGTCGCCGCGAGACGATCGGTAGTAGATTAGTCCGGGGTAGTGCATCATCGTTTTGTTTACCGAGTGTGAAATTAACAGCAAGCTTACTGAATACAAGTGTTATAAGTGAGTATAAGTATTAATAAAGAGCTATACAAGTATTGTAGGAACAGGATTTGTTTAGATTAAAATATCTGTCCTTTATTCAGAACAAGGCGACGATTACAATAGAAAATACAAAGATGATATTACTCGGTGCGTGTCCGTATTCGTTAATCCGTAAATCGTGATCGTTAACCGTGTGTCGTAGCCGTAAGTCGTGATTCAAAAAACTGTTCAAGAAGAACGTCTTCGTGGATTCCGAGGACCTGTTGATTTTGTGGAGAGCATTTACCTAAACAAGGCCTAGCTGCCGGCGGCGGTTTACTAAAAGGAAAACCATCCAGATATCGGTAGGCTTGCTCCCGTAGATACAAAGAAGCCATATTCCCAGTAAACTCGTCTTAGTATCTTGTCCTCAGTTATTCAGCGATTCCTGCGAACCAATTACTTCTCCTCAGACCTTATCTACTCCCGATCAAAATTTCCCGGATCTCGGAACCTTCTTCCCAACCCCGGGGGTACTGCAAGAATCCATGTATCCTCGAGTGCTCTCGTACAATTTAATATTCGGATCCTTCGAATAGGTTGATAGCAGAGGTGGGCATTATTTGGCGAAACAAATATTTTAAATACTGTGTAATATTTTCGACTTTATTTCGCTGAAAGAAAATAATATTTTTAATGAGGTATACAATTTCGAAAACAAAATATTTCTATTTTAATAATCTGAACACACAAAATAGAATATTGCGTTTTTTGTGCACACTGAGGTTTGTTGATAAACATACAGTGTATCTTATCGTCAAATAAGTCTTGAAATATATTATTTTTCACAGGCGTGAATGAATGTTGGGAATTGGTTCAAATAATAAATTGTTCAACTAAATAATGATATTCATGGTCACACTTGTAACTCCGTTAAATTTATAACTATTAGGAATTCGAATATAATTTGTATATTTACAAACGCGATATTTCGAGCTCCCGAGAAATTAATTAAGATAACAATTTCCAATACTTTATTCGCAGTCGCTTCGTCGATTATTTTCTCGAGAATTTTTTCGAAGATCGTGTCGGACAGATTAGCGGACTTCTGAGCCCTAACGAAGATCGGCCCGCGAAATCATCCCCGGTCGAAAATAATTAGAGAAGGGTATGGCAGTAGAGGGTGCTGCGGGGGTGGAAACGAGCAAGGGGGAGGGCCAGCAAAAAGTCATAAGGACCAGAACAAAGAGTCGGCGAGTGGCCGAGGAAGGACGAAAGGGAAAAAAGAAAAGGCACGGTAGAGGGTGAGTAGAGGTTCCCGGGTGGGGGTGGGGGTGGGGATGAAGAAAGATGAACGGTGGAAACAGGGTCGGAGAAAGGGAGAAAGGGAGGAAGCGAGGTTGGCGTGTTCGTATTGAGATGTATCCCTGTATCTGTATCCCTATAGAGGAAGCTCGCTCGTCGCCATGGCGACCGTATCGATCCTCACGGCCGCAGAGATATGTAAGAAACGATTCACAGTTAGCGAATTCTATCCCTGGGGCGTTAATGCGAGTAGAGAGTTGCGAAACTCGCGACGATCCGATGGCCTCGACGACACGGTGATAATACCGATACTCATCGTCGTCGACCGGCCGCCATAATGTATATCCGACGTCTCCAACGTCTCCAATGCCCGCTACGAGAGAATGCTTTCGAAATGCTTCTTCCCGCTCGAAATTTGCCCGAGTCTGCCGTACCACTGTCCGGGCAGTCGATCTACCAGTTCATTTCCTAACAAAAAATAGCTCATATCGGAATTCAATGTTATCTACGTTCTAAACGTTCAGCAATGCGAACAATATTGATATTAATAAATCAAAACCTACAATAATTCTTTGGATGTTTATGATTAAAATTAGGAATTTATCCATTAAATTATTGAATAAATTTCTTAATGAATCAAACTAATGAAAATTTTACAACATAATTTTCTATAAAAAATCAATATATACATTTTTTTATATAAAAATCCCAATATAATAACTCTAACAATACTTGCAGTAATCGATTAAAAACCAACATATTTAACATTGTAAATAATCGTACAGTAAAAGTGAACATTTAAACGGATTAAAATTGTAAAAAAACGAGTTTCCGTGTTGGATAGGTTAGAAGCGAAATTTTCACCGAGAGATTCGGTGTGCATCCAGGGTTAATCTCGCACTATCTGGTGTACAATTTATTATTCCATTTCCGGTCCATGGGAACGTTGCTCTCGCTGCTCGAGTGAACGGAACGTGTATCCACGATTTCGCATTTTAATTTGCAGAATACGCTTGCTGGTATAGCTCGGGGAAACATCGAATGGTTAGATTCTCACGGGAGCTCCCGGTGGACGGGAGTGGTTCCCGATGGATCGTTGCACAGCCCCGAGCACCGCGATTGGGGATGGCCAGCAAATGTGCACCGATGTTTCCAGCATTTTCGCGTGGCTTCCTTTATTATTTTCGTCGGAAGGAGGAGATGCCAATCGCGCAAATGGACCGGCGAAGTTCATCTTCGTCGATCGTCGGATCCTTATCACTTCGGGTTTGCTGTCGCGTGTGTTCGTCCACTATTCGGGAGCTTAATTCATTATCGTGCTGTATCTTCGTGGGTCGGAACGGACCCATGCAAACGACCCTGTGCGCTGCTAATCGAGCCCGTACGCTTTGCTAATGGAACGAAAATGGGCAACCGACAGAGAGAGAGAGAGAGAGAGAGGGATAGGGGGAGAGAGAAGGAGACTTGGACACAGTGTTTCGAGGGTCGAGAGTTGGCTTCGAGAGCCAGTTCGGTCCGGTTTGCGGTTGTATCATCTTGCGGGAGATCATTATCTTGCCGGCAGAGGATGGACGAACCCGCAGATTCCCCTTTCGGTGTCTAAATAACAGTCGGAAGGGGTAATATTTTCCTGTCAAAGAGTCACCGGCGAACTTCTCTGCTCTAGTGATTGTTTATTTCGCGGAACTCTTCGAAAACGTCGAGTCTAAAGAAATTCTTAATTTCTTACAATTTTTTGTGAAAATTCGCAAGGGGGTGCTAAAGCGATAACGCTTCCATAAAATTGCTCTGGAATGATCTGTTGATTGTGTAGCCTATTGGATCGTTATCTGGTTTCCATGTATTAATACAATCACGAATATACATATACCCAGCAACTTCGCAACTTCACTGTTTACTGAACAAATTAGTCAAATTAATTTTATACATGATGCTACAGACACGCGATACATGGAACAATGTTTATACACCCCAAGAGACTTCTTCCTTCTGTTGATTTGTTTTAATACTTCACGAAGCAGGTGTGTTAAATTTAATAGAACATTTAATACATTTAATGTTTTGTTCTATTAAAATTTAATAGAACATTTAATACATTTAATAAATTGTTCTATTAACATTTAATAGAACAGCATTCCTCCACCGATGAAAGCTATGAATCAGAATGAACTCTTTCTCTTTCTGTCTGTTATCCTTTCATCTATCGAGTTGCTATAGGACTTCGGTTCAGAATTTCATTTTTCTCCCGAAGGTTTTCCCATGTTTCGTCGAGTTGGACACGCTCTAGGCTCCAGTTTCCGCGACCGGGGATCCGTTTTACGTATCTGGAACAGCGCCAGAAGGTACTCTCTCTCTCTCCTCTCCTTTCCTGTCTGGAGATCGAGGTCCGAACGCGCACGGACACCTCCGGCTAATTGGTCCGAGTTTCAACCCCTAACCCACCCCCACCCGTCAACGAGTCTGTTTATCGCGCAATTAACGACACCGTGGATTTCCTCCACCCGTCTTAACACGATTTTCCTTTTTGTTTCAGGTAAGCGGAACTATTTTGCTGTTGACCTGCTCTCACCTGACAGGCGATCCCGTCGATCGGTGAGATTGAAAACGTTCTCGACGATCTAGAAATTCGTTCCTGCAGGATTCGAGGTCGACGCTAGGTTCACGGGTTCAAAATTACGCGTTCTTGTATTTTTCATTCATCGTTACTGAGTTTCTAAAGATATGCCATTCGTGAGTTGTTCAACAAATTTAAAAAAACTGGTGAATATTCGGATGGACACGTTCTCGTTATTTTTACAGGGGAATGTGAAATAGTTTTCTCCTAGAAGTTAGCCCTCCGCTTGTTGAATTAAATAATTTCATCAGTTGTGCTGAATTGTGAAAAACGATTCACGCAAAATGATTTCATGAAAATTGAGAAAATCGATTTTTCGAGTAGACCCCCACTTTTCATTTTTTTTCAATATTCTCAATTCTGCTAAGTTGTGCTAAGATTGTGCTAAATTATTACTTAAAAAATAATAAATAAAGAAGTTATAGTGAATAATAGTTTTGAACATCTAATTAACATTTAACTAAGTATATAGTAACTAACAATATAGCACAAATATAAAACAATTCAGCACAACTGATGAAATGATTTAATTTAACAAATGGGGGCTAGCTTTTATGAGGCGAAATAGTTAGTTTCAGTGCTCCCGTGAATCAAAGCGTTGAAAAACGGTGTGAACGAGCGAAACGATCTTGCGCGTTTCGATCGGAGATATTATGTTCGTTAACTCTGTTGTCGTATCGAAAGAGCAGTGAGGTGAAATAGGGGTTGAGGGTGAGTGGGAGGGGAGAGGCAAAGCTCGATAATTCGTCAAAGGGGATGAGAGATCTGGGATGAAAGAGAATTTATGGGATGCTGGCCAAATGAAATTCTGTTGACGAGCGGTGCTGCGAATTAACCGGCCTCCTTTATCCGAACCCGTGCGAGCTTTCTTCCCCGGGAAAAACGTGAATACCCGATTCGCAATTTAATCTTTCGACGATACAAAGCTTCCTCCGGTTTTTAGTCCTCTGGTCGTTTCCCTTCTCTTTCTTGCTTTTAGCATCTACCTTATTTCTCTCTCTCTCTCTTTCTCTCTCTCTCTCTCGCGCGATATCTGTGCTTACGTTCGTCGGTCGCAGAAGATTTTATTTTCAGATTATCCGGGCCGCAATCCCCCTCGAAATTGCAGCCGTTTCCCGCGCAAACGGGCCATTATGCAGGCAAAGCTCGGGTGTAAGCACTTCATATTTCAAACGGCTCGCATTTCCCTTCGAAAACATCGGAATCGCGGTTCTAGCATCCCCATGGATTTGTACCATGGGAAATCTCTTGGAGGTCTACGCCGAAAAACCGGAACCTGTCGCGAAAAGTTCGATTCGAATAGTTTTTTAAAAATAATTATAAAAGAGAGGATCGGAATAAAACGTTAGCCGACCCAGTTGGCCATTCGTTGTTCCATGAAACGACATTTCTATCGGTTTGCCAACCAATATTGCAACGAAGTTTCAACAAAATGCCAACCGTGACTGCTACCAGGGGAGGGAATTATGCGAAGAAGTTTTCAAAAGTGAAAAAGTACGACTCGAGAGGGTGAAAGTAGGTTCGCGTGCACAGGATGCGTGTTCGATCGAGGGAAAATCACTTTAACACGTTCTATACGTGGTCGGTGTACCTAGACACACACGTATACGTGTGTCCAAGGAAAAGGTGCTGTCTAGTGACGAAATCGATACGTATAGCAAGAATAAATTAATAATTTAATCGTCGGACAGGGAATTCGCTGATCGCTTCAATGTGGAACGTATCAATCCTGTGGTGGGGAGCTAGTGAAGCAACAGTAGAACCTGTCAGTCCTGTAATGGGAGTCATTAGAACGAGGTAGATCGTGTCGGTTCTTTGTTGGAGACTGTCGAAGCATGGTGGAACGTGTTTCTACACTGTAGAATCTACAGCGTCAGGAACAGAGCTTTTAAATTAAATAAATGAATAAATAAAACGGGATGTGGTCCAGATATTAAAGGTCTGCTAACATTTTCAATTTTATTAAGCGGTATACACTAAAAATTTAATTTCATTGAATTAATCCTTTGAATAAAAAATTGCTACCAAGTTATAAAGCATTAAATAAATAAATAAAAGGGTACGTAGTCCAGATATTAAAGGTCTGCTAACCATTTTCGATTTTATTAAGCGCTGCGCATTAAAAATTTAATTTCATTGAATTAATCTTTTGAATGAAAAATTACTGCCCAGTTAAGTTAAGCTAAAAGGCGCATTAAGCCATTATGTAATACGCTAATGGATTCATGTATTGAATATGCTATATAAACCGCACCTGGTTTAAAGCATTAAATGAATAAATAAATAAATAAATAAAATGAGATAGCTCGTTGACGCAGCCCGATACAATTTCGAATAATTCGACGCTCCAATAAGGAAAATGAAAGCAAGTCACCGGAAGCGATCCGTCGGACAGGCGTATCGAACAGGTTGATTCGGATAAGAGAGTTTCTCGGTGTTTGTTAATCGGGTCG
>JAQQRY010000104.1:0-14593 GCA_028455595.1 Lasioglossum vierecki | reverse complement strand
TGTACAAACGGGTGTCCCTACCATAAAAAACGCAAGCGGACGCTACAGAAACAATGTCCATATTTAAAAAATTGCGTAGTACAAAAAACAAATAAACACTATGTAGGATATATTTAAATATTTCGAAAGAAATTCCAACAGCACCGATTGGTGCAGCGGCTATGGTCTCCGACTGCGGAGCCGCTGGAGACTTTTTGGTCCAGGTTCGTGTCTCGGTCAAGTGACTTTTTTTTCTAAGTCCATCATATTTTTTTTTTGCTTACTAACCATATATTTGTTGATAAATCAATGTAAAAATATTTTTTTTAACATGAACCTCTGAAGAAATCGCACTTTTTTTAATTAGATTCAATTGTGAACCGGTGTCAATGAGGAAATATGCTTGATTGTTATGGAAAAAACAATGATCTAAAATTATGACGAGGATGTAGGTTGTTCGGGTTCGACTGAGATCATAGTTAACTTGGCTGAATCGGGTCGCGCTTTTATTGGTACACTCTTCGTAGCGCTGTCTCGAAGAGTAATATTTGAGTTTAAATTATGCCCAGATGCAGTATACGATGATGGGTGATTATCGCTACGTCGTTGCCGATCGCGCTTAGTGAAACAATTAAGCTCGTTATGTCCCTTTCACTTACAATAAGTGCACATAGGGACCTCCCGCCGTTTGAAGCTATTGCAGTTTTCTGACGCATGACCCGGTTTCCGACAGGTATGACAGTAAAGGCATGAACGACGTTCATCACCGCTTCGTGTTGCCCGGATTTCGTTTACCCGAACGGTCTCTATTTCTTCGCGAGAACACCTCGTGTCAAATCTTCGTTCCTGCCCACGTTCGCGGCGATCGTATCGCACGATTCTTTCCCGCCGAACACGAGCTCTATTTTTTTTATGTTCCTCCTCGTCCATCGCCAAATCGATGGCTGCTTGGAGGGTCGCGGGTCTTCGTTGACGAACCTGAGTCTTTATTGTATTACTCAAACCCGTGATGTAACAACTGCACGCGTTGTCTATCGCCCTAGTCCGTACTCCATATGCGATGTTCGGATCACATTCTTCATCAATCGCGTCAAGTATATCGTCTAACAATTCTTTGACTCGATTCCCGTGCTGGAGCGCGGTTCTCCGGTTTCTTGATACATATTCGACATACGCGTTTGCAGGGTGTCGAGAGTGTGCCTTAGGGTAAACGCTCGTTCTAAAAATTTTAGTAACTCTTACAAACCATATGTATCTCGTCGACGTCGACGATTGCCTGTGATTTCAGGGTTGATTTATGCTAGCTTGCGTGGCCGCTGATAATCACCTCTTCCGGTATTCACCCGTCGCTCCCTGGGAAAACCACGCCAAAAGCCAGGAGAGAAGAGTGGCACGATTGTCAGAGAGAGAGAGAGTTAAACTCTGTTTGTAGTTCACAGTTTAATGTTCACCTGCACTCTTTTATTGTTCTTATTTAATTAAAATACACTGTTAAGTCACAAATGTGTTCGTTTGAAAAAGCGCGCACGAAAGTTGGCGTATCCTACCGCTGTCACCACTGTTATACAGGGTGTCCCAAAATTCGTGTACTTCCTGGAAATGGGACGTTCCTTGGGTCATTTGAAGTGACATTTTCCTTTACAAAAATGACAATTTCCTTTACAAAAAACACAGACCAATCAGAGCGCGGTTAGAGCAAACGGAGTCCGACTCAGCGACAGGTCTCGCTTAGCGTGGCGGCGCTATTGGCCGAGCCAGAATCAATCCGCTGTAGCCGCGCTCTGATTGGTCCGTGTTTTTTGTTAATAACTCCTAAACAAAGCCGCTGGCGTCATTTTTGTAAAGGAAAATGTTGCTTCAAATGACCCAAACAACCTCCCATTTCCGGGAAGTACACGAATTTTGGGACACCCTGTATATTTTCTGGAGATCCGAAATAAGGAGACTTGTCCATAGATGGCACAACCGGCTAATTGTCAATTTCGCGGCGGGGATTCAGACGCCTCAAAGTACTAAGGTGCTAAACTTCCGAACGCGGCTCGATTAGGATAGCGAGGGAGTTGGTGAAATGACTCTTACACGAGTAACTCTAAGTAAAATTTAAACTTTCCTCTATATTTCGCTTTTAAAATCAATAACTCTTTGCTAGGAGGTGGTCTGCAGTTGATCAGAGGATTTTCTGAAGTGTACTCACTGTTCTTCTGCTTCTTCCATCAGCCTTCTCGTTCCGGTCTTTGGTGGAGCGTCGCACAGTGGTCCAAAACGAGAAATCCAGTGACATTTCGTCAAAAATCGACAGTCTCATATTAATATCACACCAACATGTATCTCTTCTTAAATGTTTATAGATTTCAAAAATGAAGAAAATAAATCAAATATAATTCAGATTTAAATTGTACAAGCACTTAAAGTTGGTCACTTTGAAATTGGAATCTTTTACGCGGAGAAACTGTTCTGTTTCTTTGTGGTGTCCTGAAGAGCTCAGTTGATATTTCGTTTCGACTTTTTTTTGTTTTCAAGAGCATTTTTTTGAGATAAGAAATCGTGCTTGACATTAATGATTATTGTATATAATGTCTTTTAAATGTAATGTTGAATGAAATAAAGAAAAATCTCAAAATACTTTACAGTTGACAAGGTGTATCTTTTTTGCATAAGAGATCATAGACTATAACAAAATAGAATATTTTCAGTAGATCTTCCCCTATAAGACCATGCAAAAATCTTTTCCACGTTCTTCCACTTTTTAAAGTTATTATATTTTATTCCATCCGCGGCGTATCATTTTATGCGTTAAGACGTTTGAAAGATTTGTTCAGATTACTTGAAGTGCTTATTCTACACTGCAAATAAACCTTCGCTTAAGACTTCGATTTTGATCCTGCAGTCAGTTGAAACAGAACTGTTTGATCTGCATTAGTGGACCATTTATTGCACATTTCGTACAATTTACAATTTAAGCAATGGGTAGCACTACACCAGATATGAAGAAAATGAAATATGAAAAAAAAGAAGTTCAAGAAAAGTTTAAAGAAAAACTGGGATTATATGTTGACTATGTGAAACAAGGATGGGGCTCGTCAAATGACGGCAATACTGCACGCCGATTTTTTACCATCGCAAAAGTTTCTGCTGAAATAACTGGACTCAAGGTTACATTAATTAAAAGATTTCACGATATATTACTGGTAATTTAGATATTCATGAAATTTGCCAGTGTACGACGATTACCATTAAAATTCTATAAATAATATAATTCGTATTGTATTGTATTGTATTGAATAGATTTTGATACAACCTTAATTTAAAAAATTATATTATATTACAGGTAATTTCGTCTTCGCAGCGAATAAGTATAAAAAAATTCAAAAAGTATACAAATGGTATTTTATGGCAGCATTTGTACACAAACTATTAATTCATGGTGCAGAAATCATACAATATGCCTTACTTCCGATTGGTCAATTATCGGAAGAAGCTTTAGAAAGCAGACATAAAGATTTTTAAAAATTCAGATTGAACAATACAAGAAAATTTTTCAGGTCAATTACGAATGAAGAAGTTGTAAAATAATTATTAAATAGCTTTAAAGGATATGCAGTTAAATAAAATTTTTATGTTGTTATTGTTTACCTTGTTAAAGTATGTAATTGTTGTTATTTTATTTTTTTTCTTAACCTATCTGTTAAGTAAAAAGGATAAAGGATAAAGGAAGATACTTGGTCCCCTTAGGGTTTTAAGTCCATACACTACTCCCTTCTCTTTCCAATTTCACCTATCGCCTAATTTCAATCAAACCCAAATCCAACGGGACCTACTTTTTATGGTGGGTTCCGAACCACCTTTTTTGCCAACAACACGTGGCCAGTACCCAGACAAGTCACCGCCTGAAGTATACTGTATACCCATGCGGTCACCCATCCAAGCCCGGCCCACGTCCAACACTGTTTAACTTCGGTGATCGCACGGGAACCGGTGTTTGCAGCGAGGCTATGGTCGTTGACTACCTATCTGTTAAGTAACATTACTACATTATGTAGTCCAAATTTCATGGCAATATCTCTTATGGTTCAAAAGTTATACACAAATGTCACTGAATTTCTCGAATTGGACCACTGTGCGTCGTAAGGCCCAATCGGAAGGGTAGTCTCCTCCCTTAAGTCGATGTTGCGTAACAGTCTGGTGGGGGAAGATGTCGTGGGCGTACCAATTTCCCTCGTTCGGTGCGTAAGGCCACGTAAGGGTGGCCAGGGGCAACTTTCTAAGAGTGTGCATGTGTACACAACATGTCGCGTGCTTGTTCATCGTTGTTCGATTTCTCCTAAACAGGGTCCTTTGTTCAAGGCAGCAAATTTATGACCTGACGTTCTTGACAAAGGTTGGAGAGCTTAAGTGGTGTCCTCGGGTCCGCTTCCTTCGCTGTCTTCCGTCCTTAATGGTTTCCAGATGGCCTTCCTCTCCTGTATTTTCCCTATTCGAGTGACCTTCTACCTATATTGCAAGATTCTCTAACTATATGCCTACGACATTGCGATTAACGGGTTACTATTTATTTTAAAATTCAAATTCGCGCGGTAATGCGACTATAATACTAGCTAAGATGGCGCTGTTCCGATCAGCGACATCACAGAGGCAAGGGTCAATACGTGACCATACCTATTCTAGGGATTTATCAGTACTACCAATCGCTGCACGGAAAAAAGGTTTGAGCCTATCGATAGGTATCGATAATGATAGTATCCAATATATAGGGTCGAAACGAAAGTTCGTAGCGTCTACCACGCTAAAATTCCGACATTCATTCATACATTTATTAGTCAACATTATTAAATATTATATATTTGTAACGAGCCTGGTTTTCCCGGTGACTCGTCACAACGGTTCTCCGCGGCCGAATGTAGCTCGCCGTTCCAGAGTTTCGCGGTCGCGGCGCGGAGGATCGAGGTTCAAATTAAACACTGGTCAAAATACGTTAGATTTCACTCCCGGTCGTTCGTTCACCCTCGTGTCCGTGTGTTACACCTTTTCGTCACGGTCGAACGGTATCACATATAATCGCGTAGCGCGGTCGGACGGTATCACCGGTAATCGCGAGACGCGATCGGACGTCTTCACATTAAATCGCGGTCAACGGTACGGTATCGGTTTACGGGACGGCGGTCAAGAATGGCGGGGAAAAACTGTCGCAGTTTCTCGACCTCGCTGGATGTTCCGTCGTCTCTACGTGTCTCGTCGTCGCGGCGAGAAATCACGGAGGACGGTTCTCGGGTAGCCGAGGTCGGTCGTCGTTATCGTAACGACGCCGGGTCGTCGATCTCGGATCGAACAATTTCGATCGCCGGGGAGCCGGCGATCTCAGGCTACTGGTCGGCCGCCATTATCGTAATGGCGTCGGATCGTCGATCTCGGATCGAACGTTTTCTGATTGTCGGAGCGCCGACAATCTCAGGACAGGAATCGGTCAGGTACGGCGGCGTGCAACCATTTCGTTATGGTGGCCATTCGCCTCGAACCTTCTTTTCACCCGCGTGGTATCGTTGTCGCAACGATCTCCGACGATTCGGGGACCAGAGAGGTCGGACGGTTTCAAAAAGATCGGAACAGGATACTCACTTGGATGTTTCCACGTAGGCGTTCGTACGCGTGGAGTCGGGTTGCGGGAGCACGAAGCGAGAAAAGCCAATATCCAAAAGCGTAAGCAGAATAGAAGTCCGAAAGCAAACCGAAATACAATATCAAGCGGGAGTGCAAGAACAAGGAAGAGACCTCCTTATGCGGTGGCTTTTATGCCCTTTTTTCGGTTGTAGGCGAGAGGTGTCGCGCGGTGCGGTAATCGTTCGGCTTCGGCAACGTCGCGGTTCGGTGACGTTCGGCTATCTTCGCGTACGGATTTCGGTTCCGCGGTTGGCAACGACGTCTAGTAACAGGCCTGGTCCGAACAGGTCTGTTACATATTTATAGTAAAGAATACACAGGAAATAATTTTTCTCGATATTTACTTATCTGATTTTTAAACATAATACAGGTACTATTCGTTTATATTCCATTTTTACATTATACATAAAATATATGCTTATTATTTCTTTCTATCCTCCTTTTCATCCTCCGATGACAGCAGGTTGTCCTGGTACTAGCTCTTGTTCCTCCTGCTCTAAACCCTGATTTGATCTAGAACAAAAAGACAAGTATACATGTTTACTGTGAAACAAGTTTATACCGCTGGAATATGACAACCTCTTACCTATATTTCCTAACACCATCCATGAAAGATTATAGCTACAAGTAAAAATATTATTAAAAGAGTGTAGAGTCCCACCACCACCCCCGTCTCATATGGACGATCGTCTTCACGCTTCTTATACGTACGTCTTCGACATATCCTCGTACTCACATTTTTGCAAGATTGTTGAGTCGAAAGCCTTCCAAACCTAGGTAGCCAAGCGACTATCGAGCAGAAAACGAGACCGTCGGGCCGAAGATAGCTTGTTCTTGGTTTCGGCCGAAGACAGCTTGTGCCCGATTTGGGCCGAAGGAATTTTACGAGCCCATACGGTCATATCGTGCCTGAGTCAGTTTCGAGAATTTTTGCTATCTGGGAAAGAAGCTGAATGTGTTCGTCGTCACCATTGCGACCTTGGATTTATACTTCTCTTTGAACAGCTCTTCTTATACGCTGTAGTGCACTCGTTTTCGAACAGCTCTTCTTATGCGCTGTAGTGCATTCGCCAGTGGAGTTGTGATCGCCTTTTATCCGGCATTGGATGCACTTTGCTCTCCTACACATGATTGTGTTGCACAATATGGATCTCTAATTGTCGTGTTTCTAGTGTGTAGAGGATCTACTAGGTCTGGTATCATACAGTCCTCGTAGAACTACATCAAATGTGGTCTCATTTGTTCTTCCCAGAAAGTATCATCTCTTTTGACTGGTATAATTAGCAAGTTGCTTGTCTGTGATGTGCAATTGTCCTTGCACTTGATAATAATATTCATGACTTTTCCTCATTTCACCGTTCTTTAGATTTCTTTTTATTCCAGGTAGCTGCTCTAGTGCTTATTCGGGAGTTAAATCTTTCGCCAATTCGGGACATTTGATTTCGACAATTGTACTGTCGTTTATCAATCCATCAGGTGACGCATCTAGGTAAGGTATGCCGGCATCGATGAAGAGGCCACACGGTCGAACCTCGACACCAAATATTTTTTCCAATTCTCTGCGGGCATGTGGTACGTTATCCTTTTCGTACTTCAGGGCTTTTAATTTTAGCTATTTTTCATATATTATATCATGCACAGCACGTGCCCGTCGTGTGTTCTTCCGTAATTTGCATATTCGGGAGAAATTGGATGCAGTTAACATTAAACTTCTATATACTGCCCACTTTTTGCTTTATGCCTGAGAGCGGGTGCCCTTTTCGATGTTGTGTCTGTCCTTTTGCCAATTGCGGAGTGTATTCATGTGCTTTTCGTACTGGGACGAATACGTTTCCTCGTCCATGTCCGGTCTTTGCCCGTTGGGTCCGTAGTCCTTGTCGTATGATTTCTTTTCCATTCCGTAAGAATATACTTGCGCTGCTTTTTTGGATTTCACTGCATACTATATTGCTTGTTTCCGACGTTTTTCCATATTTATCACGTTGATTGTGGGTTCCTTCTCCATTGTGATCGCTAATTTGCTAGACACCTCTTTCGTGTTATACTGGACGAAAGCAGCAGAGACTCTACCTTGATACGATCCTTTTTGTCCAAAGTTGATACGTTTCCCTCCGATGAATTTAGCGATGATATTATTGTAGCACTCTACAGCGTTGTTATTTAACGTGTAGAGTAAACTTTCTGCATTAACGAAGAGCGGTTCCATCGCCATTTCGATGCTTCGATAAATGCCCGTTTCTTGCCATTCCGGGACATAGTTTTTCTGTGTACGGTCAGAATAGTTTTGACAAAAGTATGCCAATGTCTGACAGTCTTTATGTTCACCGAACACGTGACTTGGCACATTTGTGAGATCTGCTTTTAAATTATTTATTCGGTCCGCTAATGACAGATTTTCCTCGAAGCGATATGTTGCTGCCTTCTTTATATCAGTGCGCAGACGGAAGGCATTTCCTTTGACGATTTTTCTCAGGTTCTTGTGGTAACCTTTTTCGGTGATCTCCTTTATCTTTCTGCTAAAATTGCATAAAAGATGATTGGTGCATTCAATTTTTTTCATCTGCACCACATAATCTTTGTACGGATTAGCATTCAAGATCACCTTCTAAACGCTGCTGTCACCATCGGCTACTATAGTCGAATAAATTAGACCGTTCATTTGTAACGAGTCCGTTTCGTCACAACGGAACACTTCGCGGCCGAATGATGCTCGTCGCGCCAGGGTTCGTCGCAGAACGCGAAGCGAAGGATATGGCGGGGGCGGCGGAACGAAAGAAAACACAAGTTGCTATTTTAAACACTCGGCAATCACCCACTCGCGGATCGCGGTTCGTCTGTCTCGGCCACGTGTTTCGCGGATCGCGTTTCCGCGACTTCGCGACGGTTTCGCTACGTTGCGACGGGGTTCCGGTACGTCGGCGACATCGACGCGATGGCGGCCTGACGGTCGGAACGTGGCGTTTTCGACACGAAAACGCAACGGAAATTTCCAGTCTCAAACGCCGTCTCGGCGGAGATCTATACGGGACGGAACGGCGGTCTTCGCATATCACGGTCCTCGACTCGAGGTGCGGTGTTCCGGCGGTCCCAGACTGCGGAATATCGATCGTCGTCTCGACGATCGATGTGGCTACGAACCGCGGAAGGAAAGTGGATTTTCAGGGATACGCTGGGCTCCGCGTTGCCACAACGGGTCGCATAGCGTGTACGGAAAGATACGCAAGACTACGAGTACCTACGTCGTGATCCGGGCCACGTTCCGTCGCCTCGACGGCAATATTCTGGATCAGCAGACAACAGATACCAACCTCTCACGTAGGAAGTTCGGACGGAAGAGAGCGTTCCCGTGCGCGTCACGGCCTATATCGTCTTTCGGACTTCGACGGTGCGAGGGTGGCGCGGCGCGGTGTACTTCGGGTCATCCGGTGATGACGTGTATCCGATTCTGAAATGGTGGTTTCCGCTTTCCGGTTATTTCGGCGGCTAAACGAGGTTTTCGCGGTTCTCTGGCCGCCCGTGCGCCGTATTCTCGAGCGTCGGTAATGTTCGGCGGTGGTCGGCGCGATTCGGGTTGACGAGCGACTCGCTTAGTAACAGGCCTATTTGCCGGAGGTCTGTTACACATTTCCACGCTGTATCTGAATCCTTCGGCGATAGCGGCGGTTTCTATACTTATTGAACTCTGGAAACGACCCCAGTTCTCGTAACAACGATGGTCGTGCGCCTCTTCATTCCTCGCAGCCGCTGTTTTGCAAATGATGCAAAACTTGTTCTTCACACCGATATACAGGACCTTCTTGGTGTGTAATATCCAACGATAGCTCCTACTCCAGACAGGGAATTGTAGTCTCCGCCATGGTACGATCTTTTCATCCAGCTGCCATCTGCGATTACTGGAATCATCGGTAGTTTAGAGACCGGATGAGTGTCGCCTCTTGCAATGGCTAATGTTTTCTCTGCTTCTGCAGCAGCTTCCATCTCTTTGTGTGCAGCCTCTTCGAAACCATCGACAATGTCGTTTTGACATTTTTTGAATTTCTTCTTCGTTATGCACTTTACGTTCATGAGACACATTATGGATTCCAGTTGGTTGTATCCGCCTCCTGTCAGCATTGTTACGGCAACTGCGCCGTGGTTGATATCCATAACGGTATCATTTTCTCGGAGACATCGTATGCGTTGTACGCGTTCGCACTTCTTGCATTGTATCCGATAAGAAAAATTTCATCCCTATCATCTATCGTTACATCAGGACCTTCACGGAACAGATTTTGTAAATCGTATGAATTTTTCTCGGTGGGTTTTGCAGCAATACGAAAATGACGAATCATTTTTTAAAAGAGTACGATTTACTGATGAAGCGTCTTTCTCCAAACCATGGACAGCTAAATCTACGAAACGTGCATTATTGGTCAACTGACAATCCACACTGGCTAAGATTAGTGGATAAACAAAGACCGTGGAGTGTAAATGTCTGGTGTGGCATATTAAATAATCAAATAATTGGTCCTTATTTCATAAACGGTACTTTAAATGGAGAAAAGTATGCAACGATCTTGCAAAATGAGCGCGCGCGCGCGCGCTACAATTTTTTGTTCATGTTGTACCACTAGATATCCGTTTAAGAATGTGGTACCAGCATGACGGTTGTCCGGCTCATTCTACACGTCTTGTCAAACAAATTTTGGATTTAAAATTTCCAAATCGATGGATTGGTCGTACCGGAGTTGTAGGATGGCCACCGCGTTCACCAAATCTCACTAATGGATTTTTTTTGTGCGGAAAATTGAAACAAACAGTTTATAATGAACGACCAACTACACCAGAGGATATGAAGAACCGAATAGTTAGAGCTTGTGCTGATATTAATGTCGAAACAATTGAAAGATCTGTACAGTCGGTCATTGCACGTTTCAGAAAATGTATCAACGTTGAAGAACGCCATTTTGAACATCTCTGATGATAACTTAAAAAAAAACGTGAGTGTTGTTTTAAGAGTTAACACATGTACACATCTGTTCATCCATTTTCTTAGTGTGATAAAAAATATTTTCATCGCATTCATAGGCTCAGGAGTCGTGGCCGAAGATATTCGACATCAATTCTAGGTAAAACTTTAATTTTCGAGGATCAAGGTCATTTCAAGGTCATGTTATTATACATATCTGAATGTATTTTTCCATCAGTTACACGATGCAATAAAAAAGAAATGTAGTTATGTACCAAAAAACATCGATGACCTTGACAACTCTGAAAAAAATGACCCTCGGAAAAAATATTCGAGCCAGATATTTGGTCCATTGACACCGTGCACATTACATAACAAATATTTTTTGCATCACAATAACCTCAAGAGATTTTTAGGTGTTCTTACTTAAACGGACCTCCCTGTATAATGTCTTCTCCCTCATTGTCTTGATTTCCAAACTCTTTATTCGTATCTTCGATGATGTCTGCCATCTGAAGTTTGGGTGCATCTAAATCAGTTTCTTCGAACAGCTCTCCGACAGTTTGTCCTGCATATTCCAATTTTTCTTGATGAACTGTCGGAGAATCATTTCCTAAAAATCTATATACTTCGTCGGACAATGAAACATTTGCATCGGCCGCAGTACCCTGACTTACCGTGAAATATATTTTGTTCCTTACTTGTTGCCTACGAAATTAATAATTATAAACAAGCGTTACATAATGTACCACAAAAACAAAATAATTTTGTAAGGGAAATCGATTTGCGTGGTGAAGGGTGGTAAACGTTATAAAGGTAAGGACCTAGAATCATCTCTATGATCTCTTCTACGTAAGCCACAAACGACCAAAAGATATCAAAACATGGTTGGAGTAAAAGTTACATCGTATTTTTGGGCACATAAAGGGTATAGCTGGATAAGATAGTCAAAAATGCCCTTGAACTGAATAGTATCGACGATGCGTCATTCGATAGGGCACCAATAAAAAACATACTGTGCAAAGTTTCAACCCTGTATCTCGATTGCGAGGGTAGTTATTGGATAAAATCGAAAAATCAGTTTTTCCAGAAAAATATAGATTTCACAGCGAAGTTCTGAATTGGCCAAGTTTATATTTTTGCAGTAGCGACATATTGTTACAGATAATTTTTTTGAATTTTTTTCAGATTTTTTGGTTTGGTGCGTCGTTGTTAAAAAAATGATAACCGATTTTTTTGACTTTTTCCTAAATTACACCTATCTTTTCTGAATCTTAAAAATATATTACGTAATATTAAACGTTCCTACGTTCAGAGAAACATCTTCCAGACTTTAAAACTTGCGTAATACAACAAACGAAAGTTATTAGAGATACAGGGTTGAAACTTTGCAGAGTATGTTTTTTATTGGTGCCCTATCGAATGACGCATCGTCGATACAATTCGGTTCAAGGGCATTTTTGACTATCTTATCCGGCTACACCCTTTGCAAGAAAGTTCAGCAAAATAGATTCCAATACTGATGTAATCAATAGACTGCTACTGACATCGGACCTTTTAAATGCAGCAGCACGACAAATTATAAATAAAAATAAAAAGAGATTCATGTCCGAATCCTTGGAAATGCTAATTTGTGAAGAAAATGACGAAGAATACGAAAGTGATAATTAATTTTAATGTTTTCTTTGTGATTAATTTTGTATATACCTAAATTAAAGTATGTGATATAACGTATAATAGCATAATTTAATAAAACATAATAAATTTAATCTGTTTCAAACAATAAAAAATTTTATCCAGCTAGATCGGTGAAATACCAGTCTATTCGTTACCAACTTTGTTACCACCCTTTTATTTACACACTACTATATTATACATATACCATACATACGGAATCACGGAAGTTAAAATAGTATAACATTTTAAAAGTCGGACCAAATGACCTGGCATTTTCTGAACAAATGGAAAAATTAGAATCAAGTGACGTGCAAAAAAGATTTTGAGAAAATTGTATAAGAGGCAAGCGCAGAATAGAAGAGAAAGAATACAGAAAAACACCTGATCGAGGTTCTTGAACTCTCCTGTTTGTGATCAAGTGTGTGTGTATGCGTAAGCGCCGACAGTAGTATTGTATTCGGGGCAAATCAAAAACAAACGGGAGCGGCTGTGAGAGCGAGCAGTGGGCGTTGAGGCTATTCACCTCGACGTACGAAAATTGGCTATATCCGGGTATGGAAGTGAAATTCGCCCCCGGCGGTATTTCAGTCGAACTTGAGCCATTCGATAGCCTATCCAAAAAGACCAGGCTCTGCCAAGTTCTAACCCCCTATCTCATCTGTAAGGGTAGTTATTGAAGAAAAACGAAAAACCAGTTTTTGGCGCATTTTCCCCATTTATTGACAATTAAAAATTCTGAAAACAATCTGACATATTTTGGTTACTAAGCTTCATATTCGGTATCATTTTCATATTTTTCAGTTGCAAAATATGGTTGTAATCAACGAAACACACGGAAAAATCGAAAAAATGCAGATTTCATCTAAAAGTTGTTGCTGTACCACTAAAATATTAATTTAGCAATAAGATATTTTAAAAAGTATTATGCTCAATTTTTGTCAGATTTTTTTGAACGGTGGCGCGGTTCCACAATCGGAATATTGGAATATAATCTGTATAACATTGTTGTTTTGTATTACGCAAGTTTTAAAGGCTGGAAAATGTTTCTCTGAACATAAGAATGTTTAATATTACATAATAAATTTGTTATATTCAGAAAAAATAAGTGTAATTTTCCTTACAAATGAGATAGGGGCTGAAACTTGGCAGAGCCGAGTCTTTTTGAAATACCGCCGGGGGCGAATTTCACCCCCAAACCCGGCTATAGCCTTTAAAGATCTATATAGAACGCTAGATCGAGGAACCCATCAAACGTCTCGATCGCGCTACAATGTAAGTAGAGGCCAAAACGACCGCGCGATTAGGTTTGTGCGGGTTGCCCGAAAATCGGGCTCGTGAGGTTCAGACTGTGGGACAGACTTGATTCGGGTGCGTGATATTTCATGACACATCGGGCTGCCGCACAGTGGTCCGGATCGAAAAATTTGGTGTCATTTAGCTACAAAAACAGCTTTCTCATATCGATTTCTAACAAATTTTTATTGCTTCCTAAATTTTTATCAACCTCGAAAATGACAAAATTAATGCAGTTTATCAAGAATTGTAATTAGGCCGAATACTTAAAGGTAGACACTTTAGAGATAGTACTTTTCATCAAGAAAATTACTTCTCTTCTTCGAGGTGCCCTGATGACATCTCTTAATATTTCTTATTTTTTAAAGGTGAAGTACACTCTTTTGTGTTACGAAATCAATATCGACACTAAAATTTATTGTTCACAGTATGTTAAAAATTAATATTCAATGAAGTAAAAAAATTGGCCTAATTTTTTACATTTGACAACGAATATCTAGGAAAGCCCCACGAGTCCCGTTTTCTAACAAATTGAATCATTTTCAGTATACTTTCCCGAATATAACTATATAAGTAAAATGTCCCCCCCCCCCTCGTCCCAGTTTGCAAATTATCATTGTTCAAAGCTGTCAATGTTACATTGCGACGAGTTTCGCTTGCGTGATACGGGCTCGTATGGCTGATCAAATGTCTTCCAAATATCAACATTATAATAAATAAATAGAGTAAAGGTATATGTAAATTAATTTCGATAGTCACTTTTATTTAAACAAATATGTGTGATAGTTTCTTAGCGTTCTCCCTGCATTTATTTCTATCGTCAAAACCTTGTAACCGTATTCTTATAACCTTCTATGATTACACTGTCCAACACTAAAAATGTTTTCATATAACCATGGGGTGGACCTTATAGAGTTTTTTGCGCTGATTCCGAATCTGGTCTTAGTTTTTTTCCTACACGCACAGTTTTTGAAAAACACGACTTTGAAAAAAAAACCTATTTTTCAACTTTGAACAAATATTGTGATGTTATTATAAAAG
>JAQQRY010000103.1:0-14653 GCA_028455595.1 Lasioglossum vierecki | reverse complement strand
GTTACAGTACTAAATGAAATCTTTACTTTGATTTGTCTAATAAATTATACTTTAAAGGTGTTCCTGTTTAGAGTATACCATTGGTTCGGATAATCGAGATTTTAATAAATCGTGGATTAAAGGATTAAATACGATCCAAATTGTATCGTGTTTGGTATCATTTTAATCGTAAAAAAGGCGCGAATATGTTGATGAAGGTGCTACGAGAATTTCTGTTAGTTGTTAATTAGGAATGTTGCATTAGTAATGCTTGAACAGAGGTACAAGTATTTACTTGTAAATCTTTATTTAGGAAAACGTTCTTCAACGTGTCATTTTCCGCAATACCCTGAGGAGTCTGTCGGGAGGTGGATTCAAGCTTCTATATTCAGTGTTTATGTTTATTGTTTCTGTTTCGTCCGCAACTCGAAAGTCAACAGTTTACAGTTTAAGGGAGTTGTTTCTGTATAGTGCGTTCACCTTCGCGCAGACATGATCAAATTCATAATCTAAATGAAGAGGGTGAAACACTGCGTGAAGGATAATTCGAATTACAATCGCGAATATAATAAAATTAGACGTGCAGCGAAGAAGGAAGCATTCCTGATTTATTCCTGCTCATTGGATTACTTCTTTGGCCGACAATGGCACTGCCACAGGCAAAGGTATGAGAATAGATTTCCAGTCGATCGGAAAAATATTCAGTTAATTTGGTATGTTCTACATTGATGTTCTATGTCTTTGTTATTTATACTATTCCCGGTTCGAATTGAATATTGCGTTATATTTAATAATTTATTGTATCAGCGCATGTGGAAAAAGGATCGATTATGTAAAATATACTTCTGTGGTATATTAAACATTCGAGCAAATAGCATGGAATTTGCGAAAATATTCGCGCAAGTCGGGTAAAGATTATCGGATTATTATGCGGAATAAAAATGTTCTGCATTGATTGCGGCAAGCTGGCACAATTTGATTTCACCCCTTAATGATTTTATTGCATTAAAAACAAGTACGATATTCTTAAATTTTTCTAATCTTTCGCTGTTTTATATTTCGCCCAATTAATTCATAAATGTAAACAAATCCAGTCTAATAATAATAATAATAATAATAATAATAATAGTAATAATAGCAATTAGGAGAATTCAATTATTTTTATTGAAAAAAAAAGAAGTTCACACATGCTATTAAATTGTATAATTTAATATGTATATCTCTTGTCTTTATATGTATATAATAAAATCGTGTCTGTTTGTATTTATGTATGTTTGTAACGGCATCAATTGAGAATGACTCAACGTAGAAAGCTGGGGTTTGAACCGTTAAACGCAGCGTTTCTTCGAAAAGGTTTTAAAGCAAACCGTATTCGAAAAAGTCCAGTCAGTACCACGCTTTCATTTATAGTTACTGATATCTAAAAACGTTATTTTCTCCTTTGCTGTGCAATCTAATATAAACGTGGTTTTTAAAAAGTTTTTTTATATTTTTTTTATTTTCAACTTTTAGTCTTTACTACTACTTACGATTCCCGCTGAGATACTCTGTTGAGATTTTTATTACCTCCTAACCGCACAGGTGTTTAAAAAATTATTTTTTAATATTGTATTGTGATGTAGATTCCGAGCTATGTTTAAAGCTTCAAGTCTTCAGCTCATCGAAAAGTGGTTTAAAATTCGATTACAATATTTGACACAACACGGCGAGCTAATATAATCGTGGCAATAAAAGTCACCAAATTTCGGTCGAATTTACATACAAATAACAGGAAGGTATTATTGTAATACCGTTAATAACTTATTTCGGGAAAACTGTGTCAAATTTACACGAGGAACTAATGAGGATTAAAGACAATGATATCTGTCCAAATAACTCAGGAATCGACATCATCATCAATTGTGCATCATGTTGGTGTCCGCTGGTCAGTATGACTGCATTACCGACCCAAAGGTGGCCAGCTGATTAGAGTGTCCTCCCTTCATGGACGAAGAACTATTCTGCGAGGTAGTAGTGATGCGCTTCGGAGAACGGTCTCTCATAGAAATTTCGCGAATCTGCGGGCACCGGAAGCGTGTATCGGTCGCACAGCGGGACGCTCCATCGATTCGTTTTCAACGATCGAACGAATCGGTAATTGGTATTCTCGGAAAGAAAATTAGAATGCCGATAGACGCGGCACCGGTGAAGAGCGCGCATTGTTGTCGCGGTTGTCCACGGAGCAATAGAGAAAGCACGCAAACTGCGAAACACACAGGACCAGCGAGGGCTAGCAGCCGGACCTACCCGGAGTAAATGCGAAGCTTGCTATTTGCTCCGCCGCGGCGCCCGATTAATTTCGCAGGCAATGCCTGCGGGCTCGAAGGACATCGGTAACGATTGTTCTCGGCTTTGTCGATCTCAAAACCGTGTAAACGTCCTGCCGAGGCTCTTGTGTATTTCCTAATTAAACTACCACTATGAGGAACCTCCGTCCATTCGACGAGAACCGACCGCAACCTGCGCCGACAGATCCGAACACCTTTTCCCTATACAGAGATAACCATACTTCCATTAACGTGTCCTCTTTCAGACGCCGATCACGCGACAGTCGCCCTTAACCTTCCCAAAGATCATGCACAAGCTCTTCGTCAATTCTTACCGCCCTCGAATACCTTATCAAGTTCGGTACTTTCAACTAGGAAAGACTGGAGCTGAAAGTTTCGATTTTGTAAAGAAATACAGGCTGCGGCACCTGAATAACTCTGCTGCTATTGGTCTTGGGAAAAAATGTATCAGATGGAACTTGCTTGGTTTCGAGGAGCATTAATCTGTTGTTGGTACAGTATTTTATCCATAAATGTCCCAAAAGTCTGACCTGTAAATGTCCCAGATCTATCCCCACTACTGCGGGGTATACCCCCTTGAGTGGCCACTTCTAACTTCTTTATTTTTCATTATTTTTTAATGGGATTTCGATGACCATATTTGTGGCATTTTTTCTAATAAAAATCATACCAAATATGACACAATTCCGATGACATTTACTTGTGTAATAGACAATTAAAGTTTCGGGCGCAAGGAAGGAGAGTCGCTAGCAAACTTTAATTGTCTATTACACAACTAAATGTCATCGGAAGTATATCATATTTCGTATCATTTTCCATTAAAAAAATGCTACAAATATGGTCATCGAAGTCCCATCAAAAAATAATGACAAATAAAGAAGTTGGAAATTTGGATTAACTATGTTTACATTTTGTTCGTTCGGCACACCCGTGCTGGGGACTTATGTGGATAAAATACTGTACAACGTATCGAACTCCTCTTCGGCCCGTAAGGTGAAAGACGAGGTATCTTTATATTGAAAATGCACTAGTTTTGTCGATGGAATTTAGTATTAATCCGATGACATTTAGTTGTGTAATAGAATATAGTATGTATCATTTTCCATTAGAAAAATGCCACGAATATTGTCATAGAAGTCTGATAAAAAATAATGAAGTTGGAAATTTGGTTTAACTATGTTTACATTTCTCGGCGACCGAGGTCTCTCGAGCTCAGCTGTCCTTTGTACGTTCGGCAAAGAACGTAAAAGAATACGTTCAGAAAATGTATCAATAAAACTTTAATTTTCGAGGATCAAGGTCATGTTATTATACATATCTAAATGTATTTTTCCATCAGTTACACGATTCAATAAAAAAGAAATGTAGTTATGTACCGAAGAACATCGATGACCTTGATAACTCCGAAAAAAATAACTCTCGGAAAAAAATATTCGTGCCAAATATTTGGTCCATTGACACTGATACTGATGACCATAACCTGAAGAGATATTTGGATGTTCATATTTAAACGGACCTCCCTGTATGTTTTGATAATAGTCTTGGGAAGTTAGAAAATACAAAATTGTAGAGAAGAGTCGCTGTTTTGGTCCAGTGTGTGCATCCCCGAGTAACAGATTGCGATTCCATTGTCCGCCGAAGAAGCGATCGCTATTACAATATTAAAGGTACTCGGAAGGGCTACCTCTTTAAAATGAATTACGCTCTATGGTTTCCTTCGAGTCCCACGAGAAGATTCGGAATAAAAGGCGAGCCACGACAGAACCGGCATATTATGGCAAGACTTATTACACGATCGGAGAGAGGGCGTCAGGCATCCGAAAGTTACCGTTCGGCCCGCGGAGCCATTTATCTCCCGAACACGGTTGGTTACATCGAAAGATTGCAGATTATTTTTAAGAGGTTTGCTCCTGCGGCTCAGAACCGGTGATCGATAACTGTCGTTAAGCATATCAGCTCCCAAAGGGAACGCGTTCATCGTTCGCCTTCCGGGAAATAGACGTAAAAGAATTTAAGCGAGGAATATTTAAGCGTACGACGTTATTAAAAAACATCGATCGAATTGTTTTTAACGACGATGGAGACGATATCGAAGCTCCGGCGATCCGGGAGCGGTGCCGAGCGAATTTTTGAGACTTACATAATGCGACATAATGTTTTTAGGGACATATTTACGATTTTTCACGTCGCGAAACGGCTCTCAAATAGATAGATATTCGCGTCGACGCGGTACGATGAGATCTACACGTTTTACGATTGCATGATGGTGCTTAATGATGCTTGATAATATTTAATGATACTTGATGGTGCTTGATGGGGCTTAACAATGCTTTACTGTGTGATAATGTTCGTTGCTTACAGTGTGATACTGCTCAGTGTTAAAAACTTAACAATGTTTGGTGATTCTTGGTGTTTAAAATCATGACGATGATTGACAACGTTTTATGGTGCTAGATGATGTTTAATACAGTTTGATGATGCTTGTTACAACTTGATAATGAACAATGTTAAAAACTGAACAATGTTTGGTGATTCTTGGTGTCTAAATCATAAAGATGCTTGACAACGCTTTACTGTGCTTGATGATGTTTAATACGGTTTGATGATCCTTGTTACTTACAGCTTGATAATGCTCAATGTTAAAAACTTAACAATGCTTGATGATTCTTGGTGTCTAAAATCATGAAGATGCTTGAAAACGCTTTACTGTGCTTGATAATGTTTAACACAGTTTGATAATGCTTGCTATTCACAGCTTGACAATGCGTAATGTTAAAAACTTAACATGCTTGGTGATTCTTGGTGTCTAAATCATGAAGATGCTTGACAACGCTTTACTGTGCTTGATGATGTTTAATACGGTTTGATGATGCTTGTCACTTACAGCTTAACGATGCTCAATGTTAAAAATTTAACAATGCTTGGTTTGCTGTTTGATCTTCAAAACTTGATGTCTGATGCCTTAGGGATTGACGAAGCTTTTTGCCAAAATTTTCTTTATATTTTTGCACGCGATTTTTCTCGTTGAAAATTGACATTTGTTATTTGCATTCTGCACGGCTAAGTTTATTCGTTAAGGTTCTACACAATCGTTTTATCGTGTTTTCCTACATTCCTTCAATAAAGTAACTTTAAAGCCGCAGAATTGTGACACAGTTGTAGTACGGGGAACGGTGTCATCCACGATATTTCTCACGTACATAATGTATAACAGAATATCTGCACAACTTCCTAGCCGCGTTTCGGATATAAAATTTACAAGTCGGAAAATGAAATGATTAAAACTTGAAAACGATGGGACCTTCTTTTTCCCTTTTGGCAGCGGTTCACTGCTGCAAACTCATACGTATGCTAAATTTTCGACACGGTTGGAACTCGGAATCGCGGACTAGTTTTCTCGAATTAAGGACACGCATAATATTCTCCTATCGCGCGTTTCTGGTTCGTGCGCAGCAAATCTGCGGAGGATGCCTATAATAGCGTTGAACAGACATCGTAAAAGAGAAGGCAATTAACAACAATTCGTCTAATATTATATTAAATGAGTATACTCGTATCCAAAGTACTTTCTTTAACCCAGAAAAATAACTTTAACAACATTTAATGAAGGTTTGAACGAAGTTGAATAACCTTGAATGACCTTCGAAGGTTATATTATGTTCTTTGGTGTATAATTACATTTCTTTTTTATTGCATCGTGTAACTGGTGGAAAATACATTCAGATACGTATAATAGCATGACCTTGAAATGACCTTGATCTTCGAATATTAAAGTTTTGTTGATACGTTTTCTGAAAAACATGTTGTATGTCAATAAATTCTTATATTATTTTTATTCAGTCATTTTTATTTCTGCAAAATAAATAATACTATCTTTTTACATTATTTAGCCAGCTGAGAGTAAAGCATATTTATGCTGCAAAAGAAACACATTAAAATAACTTATTTAAAGAAAAGTACTTTCTCAACAAAACTGACCGTGTACAATTTAATTTATGATTAATAGCACTGATTACCACAAGCAAATGATCAAAGATAGGGGCACAAACCGGCAGAAAATTAAATAACACGTAACTGCGAAAGTTTGCGATTTAATCTTGCAAACCAAAAGTCGCAAACAATTTTCTTGGCATTGTTAATATATCACGGATTGTCACGAGACGAAGACATGCACCGAGTTAAAGGATATCGATTTTCTTTGCGGCTATTAAATATATTTAAGTGTCGCTCAAGGGGTGGGGGAGGGGGGAAGAGGGCAAATTATTGAATATTCGAGCGTATCGCAAAGGCACAGAGAAGTTCATTACGCTGCAGAGATCCCTCGGGAGCGATGTTATAGGACAATAATTATTTGTTAATGAGTCGGTAATTCGGTTTGCGCCGAAGAAATCCAAGATGCGTGACAGTAATCCGATTACGGGCGCGTCATGTGTGTAAATACAAGAATTAGCGGGAAATACTTTCGAGAATATCCATTGTCAGATTTAAACTGGGGCCCCTCTCCTCCGTGTAACGTTTGGATGTAGCTAATTATGATTGTAATGCGATAAAAACTCAACGAGACGCGTCCGGAAAAACTGACACTGCTACATCGTTTTGGAACAATTAAAGTACAGTCCAGGACAAAAAAAAGGAATACGTAAAATTGGTTGCAAAGAGGAAGCTTCAATCTTTAAATTTATGAGGAGTTCAGTCGTAAGAACATTTTGCAAAATTTTTGGAAACGATCGAATTTAGTCAGGGAAAACAATCTTGTAAATAATGTCGATTATGAAAGTACAGGCTTGTAGCTTTAACGTAAATTATCTTTATTTTTCATTCACTTAAAAAATTCAAATTATTTCGTTCAATTAGAAAATTTAAATTATTTCATTCACTTCAAACATTCAGATTATGACATTCACTTCAAAAATTCAAATTATTTCATTCACTTCGAAAATTCAAATTATTTCATTCACTTCAAAAACTCAAATTATTACATTCACTTCAAAAATTCAAATTATTTCATTCACTTCAAACATTCAAATTATTTCATTCACTTCAAACATTCAAATTATGACATTCACTTCAAAAATTCAAATTATTTCATTCACTTCGAAAATTCAAATTATTTCATTCAATTCGAAAATTCAAATTATTTCACATGAATTCGAGTTTAATACTTCTTGGATTTATAAGACGTGCTATAGCATGTGCTATAGTAGCATGAAAACCGATCGAATAAATTTTATATACGAGAACCCGATTCGAATAATGCCCACCAAATGGCGTTTCGGAAATTGTGGTATAATTCAAAATGAAATTACTCTTCAAGGAATTAAATTGTTCCATGTTATGCTTCGACTTCGGCAAATTCATTTTTGAAAATGTATCGAGCACGCGCTCGATCGGGCAACCGAGTAAACGATTAACGTGTGCGTTTATTATACTATTACGATAATACGTGGTTGATTACGGATTTCGCATTAACAATGCACACGCTACCTTATTTTAAATCGTCGCGTGATATAACACGACTCGTCACGCAAATAATTGCGAATTTGACGTACGTTATGGTCAATTTTCGCGGAAACGATGAATAAAATCGATAAAAGTAGTTTTCGGTCGAGTACGGTCGAATTAATGTTATTGGTCGACTGCATTTTATGCACTTATTACAAAATTGAATACGTACTATTTGAAACAGAATAATTTAAAAGAAATTAATTGCATGTATTATTGTATTAAAGGCCTATGTCAGGATTTTGTGAAATTTCATAATTGCACAATTTTTAACTCAAACGAAAATTGCACCAATAAAAACCATTCGAAAATGACATAGGTGTCATTTATTATCTGTTAAAGTAACATAATTTGTAGTTGTTTTATTAACTGTTAAAGCAACATAATTTTATAATTGCGGTCTTATAAAATTTAAAAACCCTGGCAATGGGTCCTTCTTCCAGACACACGTTCAAATAATGTAGCATCTGTACTGAAACGTGAATTGCACCAATAAAAACCAACTGAAAATGACGTAGGTGTCCTTTATTAACTGTTAAATCAATATAATTTTATTGTTGTTTTATTAACTGTTAAAGCAACATAATTTTACAATTACGGTCTTATAAAATTTAAAAACCCCGGCAATGGGCCCTTTCTCCAAACACCCGTTCAAATAATGTAGCCTCTCTACTGAAACTGTCGCGCGACAGACCCGTCGATGTGACAGTTACGGAGAAGCTACTGTGTATTCCTCTCCGGCGCCGTTTTTGAGCAATTTGGCCACGGGGAACACGTGAGCGCAAGTTTCCCGAAACCTGGCGCGAGAAAATTTCGTTCCGCGTGTGTTCGACCTAATTTCGCGTGCACCACAATTTTGCACAAAGCGCGCTCGCCGAAACAGCGCAGCGTTGGCGGCGGCGGAACACATATTTATTAACTAAAGCGTGTTCGCCGGGCTGCCTAACAAGTTGAGACACGTTGTTGCTCATCAAAGTTGACGCGTTAATTACAGAATGTGTTGAAAATAACAAGCGGATCTTCGATGGTATCTCATTAGGAGAGGCAGCAAGCTAGTGGCCTAATTGGTCCGCGATATTCTCGGAAGGGTTCCGGATCATTAAACCCGCGACGCGCCGGCAGAAAACGTTCGGACGGTGTTAGGTGATTTAACGAGTAATAGTTTGCGACAGGCTGCGACCGCGACAAGGTGGAGGTTCTCGGAACTCGATTAGAATGTGTGTCGTCGGGGATCTGGTCGTTTCAACGAGTGGATGGATCGAGTCACTGGTCCTGAATCCGATCCATGATCGGTTGCGCGATGCTCGATCACCTAGAAACCACCACTACAGCTTAGATCATCGCTGCTCGCCGATTAGATGATCCACTTGTCGATGTAATTATGCTATCCCAGTTGAGTATCCCTCGATCGAATTTGCGGGACACGTAAATTTCTTTTCTTGGGGATTTTCCTAGCAGAAGTCTACTTATTCTAAACATTTCTTTATGTCGGTCGTAGAATTGTTAATAACAAATACATTAATGTAGTCGTCGCATTGATTCGACCAATTGTTATTTTAAAAACCATGTTTGCAAATTATCATATTAATTTCAACTTCGATTTTACTTTAGATCATTTTCAAGAAATAATTTTATCTGTATATTATTGAAAGTTATGAATAATTACTTGCTTAGTGAAATAAAAACATTTTTGACTTAATAGAATTATTGGATTACATAAATTTATTTATATAATTATTATTTTCCTAGCAGAAGGCTACTTATTCTAAACATTTCTTTATGTCGATCGCAGAATTGTTAATAACAAATACAGTAATGTTATCGTCCCATTAGTTCGACCAATTGTTATTTTAAAAACCATGTTTGCAAATTATCATATTAATTTCAACGCTTCGATTTTACTTTAGATCATTTTCAAGAAATAATTTTATCTGTATATTATTGAAGGTTATAAATAATTACTTGCTTAGTGAAATAGAAAAATTTCTGACTTAATGGAATTATTTTATTACATAAAATTATTTATATAATTATTGTTTAAATCCTAAACGCACAGTCCTTTTAAAAAAAATTTTTTGAATATTGCGTTTTCATCCAAAGTGGTTTATAATTCGATTTCAAGATTTTACACATACAACGACAACTCGACAAGCTAATATCAGCATGGTAATAAGATTCGAATAGTTAGAATTTTATTCGTTCGAATTAGTTAGAATTACTTAGAATTAAAATTATTCGAACTTGTTTTCTTGGGGATTTTCCTAGCAGAAGACTACTTATTCTAAACATTTCTTTATGTCGATCGTAGAATTGTTAATAACAAATACATTAATGTTATCGCCCCACTGGTTCGACCAATTGTTATTTTAAAAACCATGTTTGCAAATTACCATATTAATTTCAACGTTTCGATCTTACTTTAGATCATTTTAGAGAAATAATTTCGTCTGTAAATTATTGAAGATTATTATATTTTACTGCATGTTGATCTGGAATGAGGAAAGCTGATACCTACTTGCTTAGTGAAATAAAAAAAATTTTAAGTTCATAGAATTATTGTTTAAATCATAAACGCAGTCTTTTTAAAAATTTTTTTATATTGTCATCCAAAGTGATTTAAAATTCGATTTCAAGATTTGACGCATACAACGACAACGACAACTCGACAAGCTAATATCAGCGTGGTAATAAAAGTAACATAAAGTTTCTATAACTAAAAAAGAAATTTATATAACTATAACTAAAAAAGTTTCTCTACAGGGTGTCCCAAAATTCGTGTACTTCCCGAAAATGGGAGGTTCCTTGGGTCATTTGAAGCGACATTTTCCTGTACAAAAATGACGCCAGCGGCTTTGTTTAGGAGTTATTAATAAAAAACACAGACCACAATCAGAGCGCGGCTAGAGCAAACGGAGTCCGACTCAGCGACAGGTCCCGCTTAGCGTGGCGGCGCCATTGGCCGAGCCAGAATCAATCCGCTGTAGCCGCGCTCTGATTGGTACATGTTTTTTGTTAATAACTCCTAAACAAAACCGCTGGCGTCATTTTTGTAAAGGAAAATGTCGCTTCAAATGACCCAAGGAACCTCCCATTTCCGGGAAGTACACGAATTTTGGGACACCCTGTATAACTAAAACAAACTAAAAAATAACAAAAAATGTGTCAAATTGACACTAAAGAAAGATGAGGGTTAAAAACCAAGTTTCGTAAACTGTTTTATTCCACGCGTCTACAGAGTGTCCCAAAACAGTGCAAACATGTAGAGGTTGATTCTACATTCAGTATTGTCTGGAATCCGATGTAGATTCGCGTGGTTTAGCAGCGTTCTATCATTGATTTAGACCTTCATTCTGCCGGTGAAGGACCCGTTCCTCTCAGATGCAAGATTCGAACACGCGTTAAACGAGTGATAAATCGTAATCCCGATATGAGCTCTTCGCGAGCGTGATTCCTACACGCCGACTGTATTTTCCGCCGTGATATATTGACAGCTCGTCGCGTCACAAATGATTGACTGTCTGAGGTACCTTTTTTAGCGACATTTTTTCGATTTCTCTCTCTCTTTCTCTGCGTTCCGCCATTTCTTTTTTCACCGGTCGAGCTTTGCAAATAATGATAAATAATGGGAAACTCGTACACAAAGGTCGTATACAGCGTCGATTATTATTTAATACTCGATCACTATCTTCGCGCGAAATATCGACGCGTATAACTTTTCTACCTCGTCCCATAGACTTTGTCCAAATAACACTGTTTTTACGTGATACGATACGGTGCGCTGATGAAACACACGTCCCGAAAGGCGGGGCTCAACCGGCGAGCCATACGACGGTAATTAACAGCTCGGCACTACGTCATTAATTGCCAACGGACGTTATTCGTGCTCAAATATTTCACGGCGCGATACTTCAAAGTATCCGGCCATCATTTTTCCGGTTCTTTCTAGCCTACCCCGAAATATCGATACATAAAATTTCGGGAATTAAAGGACTTTTTAAATCCATTTGAATCCAACCGTTTCAATCCTCCTCTTCACAGAAAATCTATTTCTGTACTTCTGTCCATTGTTCTTCATTTATGTACAAAAGTACCATAACGAAGGAGCGGATTTTGAGTGGCAAAAGTTTCCAAGTCCAATAGATCGTCAAATCCAAACGTCAATTTCTAGAATCAGAATTGGGCACTCAAAAGTAACCCATTCATTTATGTTAAGTAAAAAAGAAAACATGATCGGCGATATATGTAAAGGACTAGTTAATATAAATCACCTTATACTGGAATGCAAAGAATATGAAAATGAAAGGAAAAATGCTAAAGTATAAATATATTAAAATATATAAATATAATAAAAATATTGTAAGAAAATATATCGTGTTGCTAATAACCTTTTATGTTAAAGCAACATTAAATAAATAAAAAAATTATATATTGTTCTTCCGGGTCGCTTTATCGTAAAGTACTACTACAAACAAATACCAATAAACAATTGCGCATGTGATTTTCATTGCTTTTATAAAAATCAGATACACGCTTCAGATATTCGTGAATGAATGTCCAATATTCGAATATGTCATAGTGTCTGTGACGACTGTAGCAACTTTTAGACAACACTCACCAATGTGAACTTTCTCACAAATGTGAAGTTGTCGATTTATTTTAAAAAACGTTTTCTTTTTATTTTAAAAATGTTTAATCAATAAGTTGATTTCATCGAAGTAGGATCAGATAATTTAGTTCAGAAATTGCTATTAATGTTATTATATTTACAAAGTTATGAAATTATTAATGAATAAAAAATACTTCAGCCTTATTATATTTATTGGAGGATACAATTAAAAATCCCTATAAATCCTCTAAATGTCTTCTGAACAAATTCCTGAATAATTAAAAACGACAGAGGCCGATCTAATTTCCCGAGAACAAGAAAAGCTACAAAAATAAATAAATAATGATTGATTTCTTTTTAACCGTCCTCAAAAAAAAGAGGAGGTTACGCGATTCGCGATCTGTATGTGCTTTTTTGTTCGCTTTCTTTCTATGTATGTTCATCGATTACGTCGAGATGGATGGACCAATCGGAATGAAACCTTTTGCATCTTGTAGAATATGTTCCCGGGGTAGCCCCATTAAAAAATTCTTTTTTCTTCATTGTTTACGATTTTTTAAATTGTTTACGAGTTTCATGTATGTTCACCGAATAACTCCGAGATGGATGGACCAATCAGGACGAAACTTTCTGCATTTTGTAAGGTGTATCCCGATTGATCCTTTGAAAACAAATTTTGCATTTTTTCATTCTTCCCGGTTTTTATTGTAAATGAAACGCATTGGAAGAGTAAATTTCCTTCAGTCTTATTACATTACAGAAAGACGAAACTGATCTTCCCTGGAGGGGCAGGGCAAAATTAATAAATCTTTTATATTTCATTAAATAATAATTTTATTATTATTATTATTATTTATTTATTATAAACGTTTACAATATAACAAAGACTTGACATAAATTACTATGAAAGGACATACATAAAAAGAAACTGTTGGTATCGAGGTATTGATATTATAAGTTAATCATGCGTAATTTTTTTTGAAGGTGTGAAACGACCCATTAAAATAATCAATACTATTATACAGGTGTCCCAAAATTCGTGTAGTTCCCGGAAATAGGAGGTTCCATGGGTCATTTGAAGCGACATTTTCCTTTACAAAAATGACGATGGCGGCTTTGTTTAGGAGTTATTAACGAAAAACACGGACCAATCAGAGCGCGGCTACAGCGGATCGATTCTGGATCGGCCAATGGCGCCGCCACGCTAAGCGGTACTTGTCGCTGAGTCGGACTCCATTCGCTATAGCCGCGCTCTGATTGGTCCGTGTTTTTCGTTAATAAATCCTAAACAAAGCCGTCGACGTCATTTTTGTAAAGGAAAATGTTGCTTCAAATGACCTAAGGAACCTCCCATTTCCAGGAAGTACACGAAGTTTGGAACACCCTGTATAGAGTGTTGGAGTTCGCAATAATTCGATTTATAGGATTTATTAATCCATATCTGAATTTGCATTTAAGTGTTTGAAAACCTGCTCGAGATCTCAAAGCACGTTGAGGTGCATAAAAATTGATCTGCATAAGGAGAGAGGGACAATCTATATGGTTATTAATTGAGTTAAAAATAAAGCTCTGGTCGGATACTCTTCTTCGAGCAGACAATGTTTCCAGGTTGACTATGTTTAATATGAGTAATCATGATCAAAGATCGACATAGGATTATTAATCTTATAAGAACATATAATAAAAATTATACGTTCTATTTAGCTGGTTTTTGTACGATTAATCGACTCAATCCGATCAGTATATTCTTTATTTGTATGGATATTACCTAACCAATAAGAGCGAGAAACCACCCTACGGTGTTCTAAAAATTCTGCTCGTTCGAAAATTAATACACTATAAAAATGTGATACATAATTCAGATATTCGTGAATATGTGTGCAAAATCTTGAACCAGAAGGTTCAACGATTCTCGTGGAAAAAAATTCCTAAAGATCCGCGAAAGCCCACCCTATAGATACGGATCTCGTTCTGCTCTTTCAGATTTTCTACTCGGAGGATAGGCGCGTTCGTAAAATAGCCGGCGGAGTAGGACAAGAGGGCCGACGACGAAAATGTTTCAATTAATTAAAGTAGTTTCCTAGGGCACAAAAGATCCGTCTTCGAGTCCAGATCCAATAAACCGCATTGCGGGTTCTTTTTCTCGCCGTAATAGGACACAGTTCCGTTTTCGGAGCCTACCAACGCTGAAATTTGTCTCGGAAGGAAATCGTCCACGGTCTCAGCCCGCCCCGAACGC
>JAQQRY010000102.1:0-14880 GCA_028455595.1 Lasioglossum vierecki | reverse complement strand
GTTGAATTAAAATAAAATTTGTAACATAGCTTAGTTTATTAACTTAGGATCGAACCCGTGCGCCGTAATATAATTATATTTTAATAACCAAATTAACATTGCGTCTTGGCAATGGACTTTGTGTTAGACCATTCCTTCATTTTCTCCGTTTCAAAATCAAAGTGTCCATAGATAAATATTGAATAATATCGATCGTAAATCATCATAGACATCAGACATTATTATAAACACTAATTTCTTTTCTTGGCAATTTTATTTAAGCGAAAATAATGCAACAAAATTTTAAATTTGTTCAGTGCTGTTCTCACTCTTCCCAGTCTAATTGTTAGACAGATAAATACAGTTAGTATAATTTATCTGAAGCAGTAGTGTGCAGACAGACATTAAATTTCTTGATTCATTCGCGACGAATACGAATTTATTTTCCGAAGGAAAATTCTAGCTTGCAGCAGGAATTAATTGAATCTGTCAGGACACTTTTCTCGATAATTTTATTTAGATGAAAATAATGTAACAGCATTTTAAATTCACTCTTTCCGGTCTAATTGTTAGACAAATACAGATCGTCAGACAAACGTTGAATATTGAAATACTTGAATTCGTTATCGACGAACTTAAATTTATTTTCTCAAAAGAAAATTGCAGTACGGCTTCGAGCAGGAATTAATTGAATCTGTCAAGATTCCTATGAAACTTCAAACGATAGTAAACCTTGTTAAACTTGATCAGAGAAAATTCTCGAATTTTAATTCAGAGTTCAGCTAGAAGTTTGCGTGGGAGTATTACACGAAAAGTATATCTTGAATGAAAAGTTCATAGTAAATTTCGTGAAAGTTATAACACGTTACTTGTACATTCCTTTGAGCGAACAAATATCCAAGAAGGGGTTCGCAGCCGCGCATTCAAGGGAAGATGAGGGGAGAATTGTATTCCGTTAAGAATGCGCGTTATTTTATGTTAACACTTCAGCTGGTTTCAGGAATACGAATCTTCAAAGTACGGAGTTTGTAATACAGGTGATGTTGAATGGGAACCAGAGTTTCCGGGGAACTCTGTGACCCACTTTTCCCCCTCGGAAATACGCACATCGTAACTGCATAGCCAGTAAGAAAACGCTGACTCGGTGTCACTGACCACCGAGCTTTTACCAAGTGGATGAAAACGTGCGGATGAGAGAGCCGATTGTACGAGCGGAAAAGAAGTAGTAAAACATTCAAAACGGTGCTTCGCCGAAACGATAATATCACCGGATGGTAGTACCAACATTGAAAACCTTTTTAAAGGGAATGGTCCGCTACGTCCGACAACCTGGCAGCTCGCTACATTTTTGTTACTTAACTGCGGTGTTAACACTGCTTTTTCAGAGGACATGAATATTTACAATATTATGTATTCGCGACAATTTATTCGCGAATGTAGATTTCTCGTGTTTCTTTCTGTAGGACAATGTTTTGATCTCTTTCCAATTTCCATTATATCTTGTTTACATCTAGACAGCGTATATTTATGCAGAATATAAGGTAATTATATAGAAAAGGTCTGCGTACTCTGATTTTGATGAAATTTTAATATGTTATGGAGTAACATATTCTGATCAACTTTTTCCTTTTACAATATAGGGGGTCGCTTTTAGTTTTCCAAATATTTGCAAAAAACTACCGCGAATACTGTATTGTATTTTTCGTATTCCTGCACCTTCCGTGGCAACGGTGTTTTGGAAATATCTCGAAAACTTAAAGCGACCCGCTATTTTGGAAAAGGAAAGAGTTGTTCAAAATGTCGAAATCTATAACATATTAAAATTTCATTAAAATCGGAGTACGCAGATCTTTTCTATATAATTACCGAATATAAATATTCTACCTGAATTGTGACAAACTGCAGTAAAATAAAAATTTATTTTCGTTCCTATGACATTTCGTAGGTTGAAAGTAATGTAATGGTATGTTTAAACTTTTCGAATTAAATTAAATAATAAATTTTATTTATTACTCAAGCAAATATTTATTTGACATAGTGATTTCATGTAATAGAAAAATTGATTTGCGTTTGAGTGATGTAAAGTTCCATGTACATACCCAGTTCTGTAGAAAGTAGAATGAAGGTTAAATAGGAGCTATATTAAATCCTGGAACAATGAAATATGAAATCCGGATTTTTCAAAAATAATCTTTGAAGAATGTCCTCAGGAAAATGCCTGAGAGGAGCTGCTAACTCTTCCATGGATTTTCAGCGTGAATTTTTTAAATGATAAATGGAGAATCTATTTTTATTTTACAGGGTCGGTATTAGTCGCAGTGAGCAATCTGTGCTCATGATTTAGTTCGCGGAGCGGTCGTCAGCCGAGCAAACGTCACTGCGATTATTCGCTGGAAACGGGGTCTTTTGTAGGAGAGGAATGTCATCTGTCCGGAGGAATAAGAGAAACTTGCCAATCGAAGTCGGCAAATTATTGAAACGTTTGACTGGAGAGCTTGCGGGTTAAGGACGTGCTCTCTTCGAGAGTACCGCAGCGAAACTGTGGAGGAACTCGTCCTCGATGAAATATCGCGGGACGAGATTAATGGCCGCGAATTTCTCTATAAAAATTTCATTCCTGCTTCGCTTCTAACGAGGCCAGCTTCGCCGAGTCTGATGTATTTCCGAAGGGGAAAACACGACGGGCTTGTTATTACTGTGAGAACAGTGGGAGCAGAATGTTATCGAATGTCACTAGCTACTAGCTACCACGGGAAATTGCTGATTCTTTCCGGAGCATGCAAACGACACTCCACTTGTCACTCAAGAGCTCTTAAAATTAAATATCGCGTCGTTATTTTCGCGACAACTTAGATTGTCAAGTTAAGTGTCACGGTAATGAATCAATTAAGAAATACTTTGTAAGTGGAGAAAGCAATTAAACTTTATATGAAATATTTAATGGGATAGTATACACGCGAAATCGTATTTCGAAGAACCGACGCAGTTTCGAGCGGTACGTTTTTATTTTAATAATTTGCTGCAAGAAATGCAATATTTAAATGTTGCGCATTAAACGCGTAGTTTAATCGCGTACATCGCGTATACGAATGTTACGAATTAAACGGAAATTCATTTCAATGGGGCATTTTCGAATAATTGTACCGTTGGCATCTGAATTTTTGAAGAGGCTCCTTTACGGAGATTTTTAAAAGAATTTATTACGATACAGGAGATGTACGTTTCGACGTTTCTACCGATTTTCAATGGAATAAATGTTTATGATTTTGAACAGTATTTTATCCAGCGTTAATTACGTTTCGTCAATACATTTTAATTTTGGCAGACGCGCGGATCTTTTTCGAGTGGATTTCACTTCGAGCCGGGAGCATTCGTTAATTAAAAAAGCTAAAATCGAATTGTTGTATTTTTCCACTGATTCCGTAACGAACGATTTTAATAATATAATCTCTACAGTCAGCAAAGTTTTTAATTTGGAACGTTATACTGAGAATTTAAATACAATTAACATCGTGTGTTGCTTTGAAAAAGTAAAATCAAAATTATTCTCTTCCTTAATGCGTCCGACTGTTCATTACTTCCATAAACAAATTTCTATGCGCGTGGAAAATGTATGGAATGTGCTGCGAAGTTTCTATACTCATTCATAGACAAATGCAAACAAATGAAGATTAAAAATACTGTGTATAAAAATGAATAGCAAATTGGTGAAATCTGTATAAATTTTGCTGCGTTTACATGAAACTAGCCCCCCAAGACGAGCCGAACAACTCGCGCCTAGTGGAATATGGCGCCACATATCTTGTCGTGTTTTTATAACGTGTTTTGGAAACTCAAATTACACGGAATAAATTCTTCGGCCCGTTGCGTTGTTCCCAGACGCCATAGCGTTCAGATAGCCGTGACCAAGTTTTACGATAGCGGAGTTTTAGGGCGGATTTTTTAACTGGAAGCTGCTTCCCGGCTATATCCGGCGGGTGGAAAAGATGTACGTACATATGAACGCACATTCATAAATATCCTGAATCCATAATACGGGTTTAAACGGCACCGTTTTCGAAATATCGCCTTGAGGGCCCGTGTTCACCGAGGAGCCCGTGAAAAGACTATTTTTAGAAACTTCTTTCTCGAAAACTGTGAAACTTTATTCGGTACATATTTTTATATTTAAAGTAGTCTATACACGAGAAAGTATATCATAATTTTTTTATTTGGGAGAAGCTTGCGATATTTTTAAAAATTGATTTCTTACAGCAGTCTGTTCGAGAGAGTATAACACAATTTTTTTATTTGGGAGAAGCTTGCGATATTTTTAAAAATTGATTTCTTACAGCAGTCAGTTCGAGAGAGTATAACAAAATTTTTTTATTTGGAAAAAGCTTGTGTTAATATTTTTAGAAACTTCCTTCTCGAAAACTGTGAAACTTTATTCGGTACATATTTTTATATTTAAAGTAGTCTATACACGAGAAAGTATATCATAATTTTTTATTTGGGAAAAGCTTGCGATATTTTTAAAAATTGATTTTTTATAGTAGTTTATTCGAGAGAGTATAACACAATTTTTTTATTTGGAAAAAGCTTGTGATAATATTTTTAGAAACTTCTTTCTCGAAAACTGTGAAACTTTATTCGGTACATATTTTTATACTTAAAGTAGTCTATACACGAGAAAGTATATCATAATTTTTTTATTTGGGAAAAGCTTGCGATATTTTTAAAAATTGATTTCTTACAGCAGTCTGTTCGAGAGAGTATAACACAATTTTTTTATTTGGAAAAAGCTTGCGATATTTTTAAAAATTGATTTCTTGCAGCAGTCTATTCGACAGAGTATAACGCAATTTTTTTATTTGGAAAAAGCTTGTGTTAATATTTTTAGAAACTTCTTTCTCGAAAACTGTGAAACTTTATTCGGTACATATTTTTATACTTAAAGTAGTCTATACACGAGAAAGTATATCACAATTTTTTTATTTGGAAAAAGCTTGCGATATTTTTAAAAATTGATTTCTTACAGCAGTCTGTTCGACAGAGTATAACGCAATTTTTTTATTTGGAAAAAGCTTGTGTTAATATTTTGAGAAACTTCTTTCTCAAAAACTGTGAAACTTTGTTCGGTGCATATTTTTATATTTAAAATAGGCTACTCGAGAAAGTATATTACAATTTTCTTATTTGAAAAAGCTTGTGATGGTATTATAAAAAAATTGATTCCCTGCAGCAGTCTATTCAGAAGTGTATCATAATTTTTTTATCTGAGAAAAGTTTTCGAGAACATTTTTAAAAATTGATTTCCTAACTTCAAAGCATTTCCAATACAATTTGGATTATTATTTGCAAAACATTGAGGCTGGCTACAGCGGTGTTCGAATGTAAAATAAGTAGAATGAAAACCGATTCTTCGAACTGGCCCGAGTGGTTTCTCTCGAGAACTTCGCCATATCAAAATTTGAAGCTGCACTACACTCGTAAGTACGTGCTTACTTGTTGCGTATTCGTACCGAAGTAGTGAAGCACTATAGAACGTCAGACAAGGTTTTGAATGCTCATGTTTCCAGTAATATGTCGTAACTTTTTCCGGCCTGGAGAAGTTAAATTGCTTGCTATACACGGAACTACAAAAGGATGTGGAATCTTCGCGGTCTTTCACGGTGATCACGCTACTATTAACGTTGGAAAATAAAGTTTTACATTGTGACACGCGCAGCGAATGTTGGCGTTGTGTTAGCAGATCGAAATTCATCGACTGTTCAGTAGGAAGTGAGCATCGGCGAGCAAACACGTAGCATCGACGGAATTGATTCCATTGCGTGCCATCATAAAATTAATTTCGTGATGTAGTTGACTCGCGTCGATTGTACGATAGGTTTAATCAAACCCTTCGGCACAAAATAGAGTCAACACCACCCTGAAATGAATTCACACAAAAGTTAAAATGTGAAAGAACGTGGTATTAATCCATTAATGCATATATTTGCTACTCTGTTACGCAAACATCGTTCACTCGTCGAGTAGAAAATTTTGCATCGTGAAATTTCCACAAATAAATTTAAAGGCTACTATTTGGACGAAACTGTCTGGCATTATGAAGCTGCGATAACTGTGATATTTTATGTTAGCAGAATATATTGAAGCGACAAAAATTACACCATTGTTTACTCCGGAATGAAGTAATTCGAGAAATGGTTCCAGCTGGAAGTTTCTCAGCTTGGGAAAGAAATGCTAAATTTTCACAAGGTCCCGACAGTGGGCCATGATCCACGCGATTAAAAATGAACGCAAATTGACAGTACACGTCCGATGGTTAATTCCTCTTCTCCCATCAAACAAATTTTTCCCTCTGTGGCGGTTCAAACGACAGATTCAGCAAATTTCGCGTGGGAGTCAGTTTCATCCCCGTCAAAATCACGCGACAGTCGACAACTCATTTAAATTGCTCGTATTTCCCACGGAAAAAAGGGGCAAGAAATTGTTGTAAGGGACAGCCTGATATCGGCAGCTTTAAAAAATTAATTTTTATGCTTTGAGGGGTCAGTCTCATTAGACGAGTTAACGAATAAAGTTTTTAAAAAGGAAAATTATAAGACGTGTTGTTGTCCTGAAAAAATTCATGAAGATTGTTAGATTCCGCAGCGTTTGTACGGTGGACGGTCCCATTAAATTGTACCGGAGCCTTGCGAAAATAGGAAAAATCGAAATCGCGCCGATTATGATAACAAGGTATAAGTTCGACGAAGCACACGAGCCGAACGGTGGCGAAGGGTACGAATTATTCAGCCGTCGTAATTTAATATCCTGTCGAATCTCGTATTTCTCGCGGAAATCGGCAAATCCCTTGCGTTTGAGCCCTGAATGGCGAAGGAAAACAGTGTAATCGGGGATCGAACAAGCCACGCGAACGTCCAATTAAATCGCGCCACCTATTCGCAGTCTCTGGCCGGTTTTATTGCAAATATTTCATCGAAAATATGTGTCAATAGCTTGATCCTTCTGCGGTGCGAATTACACGGATCCGCCACACGACTATCCACTTAACTGTACGCCGTGCACACAGGGTGTCCGAAAATACGGCACTGTCCGAAATGTCTGTATACAGTGTCGTACAAAAGTCACCGGACAGTTACATCAACGAGAAGTTAACATTAAACGCTCACCAAGATATTTAATTACGATTTGGAAATTTTTGTATTAATTTGGATTGACGATCAAAACCTCTCTTTTGTATCGTTCAATTTTTCTGAACGGTTCTGTTACATAGCAAAAGAAATATTAATTAAGTTTTTTTGGTTCTACTTACCGGACACAAGAAATTTATTCTCTCGAGGAATAATATTTTTAACTAGTTTTCTATATCTTACACGATAATTATTGTAACGCTTTTGATTTATATACGAAGGGGAAACATCGACTTCATTTTTAAAAATAAAGTAAGGCTAGTCGCTTCATGTTATTTTTATTAATGTTTCAAAAGTTTGTTTTCTATCCGATAACCAGATGGGCACCGTAACTAGTACATTCTTCCCAGCGTTCCTAAATAAAAATTTCATATTGAACATTCTTCAGGACCGTCCCATATTTTCGGGCCACCCTGTACGCCTTAGTTCCTATATATAGGTTGATTCTGTTTCCGCTGATTGAACGATCTTAATTGGATACGATCTCGTTCAATTCCCTGCCCGACACCGCAATTCTATGCAGGGTATAAAGTGATTTCCGATACCGACCATATCGTTGACCATCGATAATACACACGGGGAATGAATTATTTTTCGTACGAATCGCTTTCGATACGAGCCACGTTGTTACGGACCGATTCTGGCCAATCGTTGATCGGTCCTTTGGTTTCGAGGCTCGTCAATGGAACGTTCAACTTTGCGATCCTACCCGCATCCACTTTGTGAACCCGGTCAGATGTCCAACTATTCGAAAAGGTGCGCTTCATTCGTTTAGAGACCGCACCTTCTCTCGTGCCAGCCTGTAATTCCTGTTTCAAAGAAAATAGAGAGAACGGCGAAAAATTAACGCGTTATCTACCGGCGATAATCTCAGTATTTTTTGACGATCGGACAATTTTTATTTAACAATAGAATCCGGTCTGATTAGGAAAAATGCAAAACAGACCGTATTTGTGTAATTGGAATGAAGTTCTGATTGGACATTGTTTTTATTCATAGTTTTAGTAATGACACGATGCTTTGTAAATGTTATCTACCGGCGATAATCTCAGTATTTTTTGACGATCAGACAATTTTTATTTAACAATAGAATCCGGTCTGATTAGGAAAAATGCAGAACAGACCGTATTTGTGTAATTGGAATGAAGTTCTGATTGGACATTGTTTTTATTCGTAGTTTTAGTAACGACACGATGCTTTGTAAATGTTTTTCATGATTCTACTTGTCGAATACGTTCGCAGAATGGAGACCCAAATTTATTGGCTGCGCATTTCTGTAACGTTACTGAATAACACGTATCTGCACGCCGCGTATGAAGTTCCCAGTAGTATAACACAATATTCGTCAGACAGCGCATACCAATTCTACTTTCTGTCGATAGGAAAATTACAATTTCCATTTTTACACGTTTCGACGTTCGCGAACGTGTGACTACCAAAAATATTATATTTTTCATTTTGATTAATATTTAGCAGCTGTATACACTTTTGAAAATAGACTATGTTTATTTATGTAATTTGTAAAAGAACCTGCCGAAGTCATGATTACAATGTTTTTACGTGTTTTGACGTTCGCGGACGTGTGAATTACAGACTAATGAACACCAAAAATGTTATATTTATAATTTTTATTAATATTCAACAGCAGTGTAGTCTTTTGAAAGTAGACTATGTTTATGCATGTACTTTGTAAAAAATTTTTATAAACATTAACACTATTTTTATTTGATTTTCACCACAAAGAAATGCTGCATACATTACGCAAAATTATAACTGAAGGATTAAAAAAATTTTAGGATCTGGATTACCTTCGCGATTTTATATTTTATGGTCACCGATTCGAATAAAGCAGCCATCGATCGATGGAATCAGCTGCTCAATCAGACAAGAGAATTAGAACCGTTCCTTATCTTTTGAGCCCGAAATGGTCCGATCACATTTTATTAAACTTTAATATCTAAAAATTCAAAGGAACAGGTTCACCGCTGTACTCAGTTCTCGCGGGGACGAATTAATTGGATAAAAAAATCTTTTAGCTCCGAGGGAAAAAGCTTCCGAACGATTGAGCGCGATTCTTTCGCGACGGACGGAAAATGCATTCTCCACCCTTTGAAAAATGCAATTAGTGCATCGGATTGCAGGACGAAATAACGAAGAAAGATGCCTGTAGAACTATTTCTGTTATTATCGTTTAATAACGGAAATGAGATAGCAAAGGCGTCGGTTCTCTTCTTCAAAAATATTTTTCATCGACGCTGTCTTTTATCAAGATTAAACAAATATTTTCCTTTTGCCGATCAACAATCACTTCTTAATCCTTTCGTCAAGATATTATGGTAGTTTTTTTAGAATGGCAAATAGACTGAAATTATTAAAGTTCAATTTTTAAAATTTTTCTTTAAAAGTATCTTCCATCCTAGAATAATTTTATCTCATTTTTATCTTATCTTGGACACGTAACAGATATAATACCTCGTACATAAATGTATAGTAATTGATTAGCGAATCTCTATGCAAAATGAAACTTCAGCACCTGAATTGCAACAAACTGGAGTAAAGTTAATAGTTCATTTTCTTTCTTAACATGTTGCCAATTATGGTAGTTTTTTTAGAATGGCAAATAGACTGAAATTATTAAAGTTCAATTTTTAAAATTTTTCTTTAAAAGTATCTTCCATCCTAGAATAATTTTATCTCATTTTTATCTTATCTTGGACACTTAACAGATATAATACATCATACATAAATGTATAGTAATTGATTAGCGAATCTCTATGTGCAAAATGAAACTTCAGCACCTGAATTGCAACAAACTGGAGTAAATTTAATAGTTTATTTTCTTTCTTAACATGTTGCCAATTATGGTAGTTTTTTTTAGAATGGCAAATAGACTGAAATTATTAAAGTTCAATTTTTTAAATTTTCTAATAAATATCTGGTTTGGAATATTACTTTTAGATATCGCTGTGTCCATAACTTTGCAGAAACCCTGTATCGTTCGCGACTCCTTATCGACTAAACAGCTTTGTCGAGCAGTAATTGAGCGTTCGCAGTGATTCACTGCGTATACTATCGACCGACAGTCGAACGATGGCTAGTGCTTTACCAACAATAAGATGAATAACCCAGACGCTCCCATCCTGCGTTATTCCTCGAACAAAAGTGAGAGAAAAAACAGGATCTAATAACTGGCAATCATTAATTAATACCTCCTTAGCACTTGTCTAACCGATCAATTATTAACTTGGCCAGAAAATCTTTTACCATATTTTAATATTCACAGTTCTCCGTACACAACTTACTCCCTGAACATAGCAAGTTAACCTTTCAAATTTATTCTGCTTTAAACTCGCTCCGGTGTTGAACAAAAATTCTTGGTTACACTTTCGCGACGTGTTTCTGACTCTTTTGTTAAATAGACGAAGTTCATTACAATACCAAATCTGTGTTTCGTAGCAACTTTAAATGCCAGGGGAGCCAAGAAGAAGAAGAAGAATAAAAAAGTATAGCTAGGAACAGTGAGGGACATCAACAAATAAAAGTCTAACAAAAGAACGTAGCAGCTTCCGAATTGTTTAAATATTAACTGCGCACACAGCGATAAGAGAAACAGAATATCGAATTAGTTATTTCTCTTGAAATTGACCCTTTGCAGTCTATTGTAACTTGAAGATTAAAGATTTCTTCCGACTTGGAATATTTCCATTGTATACAATGTTTCATTTTATGAATGCATCATATATTACTTAAACATGTAGTTACTTAATAATGTAAACAATATTAAGAATAATGGTTCATCATTTATAATGATGATGCATCTGCCAAGGGGAAAGCTCCTTGCAATTCTTGGGATGGACCCAAGGAATTTGATTTTGGCAATTTTAGTTTGTTGTACAAATTGGCATTTCTTATTAGTCTCCTGTGTATAATAACCACTGAACGGATCCTCGCTATTCAATTGTTTATACCGTCTCGATTTTTTGTTATTATTCAATATTAACCCTTGGTAGTCGAAGGCATTTTAACATGGAGATTAAACATTTCTTCCGACCTAGAAAAATTCCATTCTAAGTGACTTAAACTTGTAATAATTGAGAATAATCGTTCAGCAATTTGTAATGGTGACTTTGAATCGCTCCTCATCTGTCAAGGGAAAGCTCCTTGCAATTCTTGGGATGGACCCAAGGAATTTGAATTTGGCAATTTTAGTTTGTTGTACAAATTGGCATTTCTTATTAGTCTCCTGTGTATAATAACCACTGAACGGATCCTCGCTATTCAATTGTTTATACCATCTCAATTTTTTGTTATTATTCAATGTTAACCCTTGGTAGTCGAAGGCATTTTAACATGAAGATTAAACACTTCTTCCGACCTAGAATAATTCTAAGTGATTTAAATTTGTAATAATTGATTAGACATCGATACATTTAATAACGTAAAAGATATTGAGAATAATGGTACAACACCTCTTGATTGCTACGTGTTGAGAGTGAAGACTGTGGACGAGAAAAGGCAGAACCGTAAAAGACAGTATAAACATAACCGATTATGTAGTTATAAGAATGGGCTGTTGTGCGAGGGTTAACTATGCCAAATTTGGTGCAACGGGTCGCCTAATAGTCCGCGGTTATTGCGAGTTACCGGCTCGATTTTTGCGCGGTCCGACGCGATAACGGTAATCGTCAATTCGGGACAACAGCGCGCAATTTAATCAATTTCGCGCACTTATTAAGGCAAAAACTGGACCGGCCACGCGGTCACTGGTAATAATAATACTCGTAAACGTAACGTCGCGTCGGCTGGTCGATGTGCTGGTACAACACAGCTTGTCGCGCGGATTGTAATTACATTGTTCGATTTCATCGATCCAGGGCGAAACCGAGGAGATACGGAATTTTATCGCGATAAGAAAGGTCCGCGAAGAAAAAGAGAGAGAGAGATATTCTTTCGAGCGGTCGCGCGGAAGGAAAACACGTGCAAAAGGACCAGGTCTCTCCTCCTTTATTCGTAAAATAGATGTAATACACATCCGTCATATTGCTTCCTTCCATTTTCTCCGAGGGAAACAGTCCGTATCCACCATTGTTCGATAGACCGAACCGCCCCTCCCCACCCCACCCGCCCCTTTACAGCCACTTTCAACTTACCCATAACTTCGATGCACTGTCTTTCAATGGGGAAAGCTTCTTGGGAACGTATCTATCGAAAATACATTTTCTATAGAAAACCATGGTAACGCGGCCATTGAGAAACCGGCGGCGATTCGGGGCGAGAGGAATTTCGAGAAACGTTACGCCCACACGCGATCACGAATTTATTGTTCCCGAGGACTTATCTTGGTGACGCGGGTACCCGGCTTTGCGAATTTGATTGATCGCCGGTTCATTCGATAATTTAAATCTGATCCGTCGGTCTAATTCGGCAAGCTTTGTCTTCTCCCGCCTGTTTCTTAGATCCTGTAATTCTACTGTAAAAGCTAAAAACAGATTGCTTTCTTCATTTAATAATTTTAATTATTTTAATGGGGCGCAATTAAAACTCGAATTGCGACGTGGGAAAATAAAAGGATACGGTTAGACAACAATTTATACGAAGTAGTAGACTCTAGATTTTATGCATTTAGGACTGAAATTAGTGTAATTAATACTTTGTATAAATAGTTGACTAACCACGTGCATTTATTTTCATACACTGTAATTCGAGTTTTAATTGACACGGTACAGAAACGACGCAATCAACGGAACGATAGTCCGTACACGTAGCTTGAATATCGTTTTCTATTAATTTTTTACGGTACCGAATATTTTTTAATAAAACCTCTAGAAGCATGGTACTATACGCAAAACGTCCATCGAGAATATAGAGATCGTTTTTCTCAGTGCTCGTTCTGTTGTCAAAAAAAAATTGAAATTGAATTTCGGACGAGTATGAGTACAGCAAAGCGGATTTGGCTAACATGTCTATTGAAAGCGTACCGTTACTATTTATTCTGTACTCGAATGCTAGTGTCGCATTTTATTGTAAATAAATCTTGAAAGTTCATTCCCCTGTAATCGAAGGTTCTTTTGCTTGTACAACTGCACGCTTCGAATAACGATATTTACATTAACGTACGATAAATGAAAAATCTTAAATTGACGAAAAATTGAAATGTTGGAAAATATCAAGATAAGGTTTTATCAGTCGAATACTCCTCAAACAAACGACGAATCGAGTCCTCTTATTTGTTTCCCTCAGCTGTATTCGATCACTTAAATTTGCATTATCAAGTTCCAATAGAATCGATATCGCTTTTCTTCTGAGTAGCGTTTGTTAAACAACAACAGCAAGATATTGCCTGGTAGAAGACGCTCGTTCGTTCACGAGCGGAAAGGACTTCTCACTGTTCTTATTTGTCAGCGACTTCGGAGAAGCGCAATTTCATGAAGTAGGTAATCTCAATCCACTGCTTCTCTCGCTGTCACGGATACTCCAGTCTAATTGTGACTTATTTAATTTGCTCCCGCAATACTGATAGTTCAAACAAGTCTGAATGGACTTCCACTTCCAACATTTTCACTTTAGAATGGATAAGCTGTCCCGCAATTAGTAAAGAAAAATATATAATGAATACACAGCGGATATTTATGCAAAATAAACATTTTCTCTTTACGTTGCAACAGACTGGAGCGAAATAGAAATTTATGTTCTTTCTTAATATGTTTAACAGGTTGAAAATTGATAATAGTATTTCTAAATTCTTTTAATATTTTTACTGTCTTAAATTGATCGTATCCATTTTGTATTAACAATTTCATGTGTCTCTGCTCGACACGAAATTATTCTCATTTTTATTGTCATTTCTAGACACAACTGTGTTTGATGTATTTTTGCATGTTAATACTTGCCGGACGTTCCGAATAAACATTTTAATCTTGCGTGTCTCGTGTTTTCATTATTAGGATAAATAATAATTAACTAACCACGATCCTGCTACGCGAATCAAACGCAGATCATACATTACACTGATATGTAGTTCTCTGTCATTATCATACGCAATTTACATTGACCTAAATCCAGATTTATTTCAGTATAACCGCATAGTATAATTCGCAGGCTACCACGAAAACAGGTATGCCGGACATTGTTGACAAACAAAAAATGGGAGAATGAAAATTGGATAACGAAAGATGAAAACAATTGTTAGATATGAATGTATAATTTCTAACTTTTCAAAAGTGATCACAGCGAGAAGGAAATTTCAATTTGGTTCCCGTGTCTTGCAAGTGATGGATACTAATTATATATACAATCAATATTAATCTCTATCGCAATGGTAATAGGACCTCCAGGAATACTAATATTATTAATAGTTGAACATTCAATAGTTATTAGCATAGATTTCAAGCGGGGCACGATAGTTCACCGAAGGGTTAATAGACGGTTTCGTATTATCGTAAGAAATTATAGGAAAATCTATTTTCCAGATAGATTCGAACAAATTTGCATACGATTGGGCAGTGGTCGCCGTAATTGCAAATAAATGCAGTGCGGTCGCGCGAGTTATGAAGCCGAATGTGTTTGTTTCTATAAACATCGGCAAATTTACGAACCGCGCGGTATTTCACCCGTGGAAAACAATTTATACAATTTCCGTGGAATGGAATCCGTTGTTGAATTCACAAATTTAGAACCGGCGAATAATAGTGCGGGAAATCGCTCCGCGAGTAAATCCGTCAAA
>JAQQRY010000101.1:2606-14912 GCA_028455595.1 Lasioglossum vierecki | reverse complement strand
TATCTGGTGGAAATTGATACTGTTGTATTCCGGATATTTAATACGTGTATATTTATTAAGTACGATTTCTGAGCGAAATACAAACTACAGACGTTATACAAAAAGAACTTAGTAGTCTAGACAAGATTCGTCAAGATGATCAGAAGCGAAATGAGACTGAGAAAAGAATGCTAGACGAGAAGAAGAAATCGGCAGAAGATATAGGTTTGGTTTTGTAAGGTGGGGGTTGTTTTAGATTTAATGGTCAGTAAGGATAAATCATAGGGATGAAGTTCAAGGATAAGTAATAGAAGATAGGATGCCGAACTGAAAACGCTTAGATGAAATGATAGATGACTAACGCTAGAGAGAAGCTTATCGTTGGTATACAACAATACGTCGATCTTACTTTGTCAGATTATTGTGTCTATGAGTTCGTACAAATATATTAGACGCTTTTAGCACTTTTTATTAAAAACATCGGATTCTACAATGTTTTTCTGGCTCTAATTCAACAGTTATTTTAAGCGTGCATACGTTTCTAATTGATGTATCTCCTGGAAATTGATACCTCGATTTTACTTTGTCAGATTATATCTACGACTTCTTTCAAAACATAAAGTCATCATAAGGATCTGATCTTATCAAATGTGTTAGGCACCTTTACCAACACATCTCCTGAAATAATTGCATCCTACAATGTTCTTCTAGCTTTAATTCTACATCTACAATGTTTTCAGGCTTTAATTCGGTATCTACAATGTTCTTCTGGAATTAATTCTGCATCCACAATGTTCTTTTGACTCTAATTCTGTATCTACAATGTTCTTCTGGTTTTTCGTCTAACAGCTATCTGTAAATTCTACAAGTTTACCAATAATGTATGTAATGACTTCACTTTTAGTAATCAATTTTGAAATATACTCGGGACTAAGTACGATGTAGAGACGTCGTTTACGAGTGGTTAAAAGAAAAATGGTAAAATGTCACATTCTCGACATAACGATTGGTCATCGGACAGTAGACTACGACGATGAAAGAAGAAACGGGTTGATCTGTACAGAGGAAAGAAGTAGGGCTGCGTAGCACGTTCCAATCAGTAGATGTCGATTGAAAGACGTCTCAATTCGCAAGGATAGACGCGAATCGGCGATAAATCGCGGGGCGAGGGGGCCTGTACGTTTGTTTTCTCGGTCGTCAGGATATAATTATGCGCAATCAATATAAATCTACGGGTCGTTGTTACGCCGAAGCCACGGTATGCATGCGAAGAATCGTGAGAAAGTCAGTTTTTCGATCCGACTCGCGCGATGTCTCATTTCATTAAATTCTCAGTCACGTCAGCGGCCGAGGTTTATGTGACCACCAGGAGCCAGTGTATCGAAACGGTCGAAGGAGAGAACGGCACGGCGGAGCTATTGGAAAACCGTTCTGTCGTCGTTTACGTCCCCTGTTCGCCCATCCTTCTCGCACACACAAAGAACAAACAAAAAAAAAGAACTTGCGCCTCTCAGAAGCGGCACTTCCTGTTCCAGAAACAGAAACTTCAAATTCCGTGCGCTGACCACGGCGCGGCCGTCTCCCTTTTCCTGTTTCTCCTTCGCGAATCTATACGAGTTTCTTCGCAAAGATTTCTTGAAATTTCGATTATTCTACAGCATTCTGCATTCCTTAAATAGGTGATACGAAATCCCGTATTTTTTTCGGCACTACGCGTGTAACGAAATATTGCGCGAACGACGACAAGCGGAACGAACTATATCGATAATTAATTAATGAACTATATAATGAATATTATATAATGAAATAACTATATAATGGACTATATCGATGTTTTGCATCGATACTGAACGAGCTTTTTTCAGGAAAATATCTTTGTAATAACTACGGATCTTTATCTATATAATAAAAATGAAATGCTGTTCGTTGGTCACGATATCACGTGAGAACGGCTAGACCGATTTGGCTAATTTTTTTTAATATGTTCATTTAGTCTGAATCAAGTTTTTAAAGTAAAAAAAAATTGGAATAATTGCCCGGAGACATGATAATTCGGAAAAAAATGAAAGTGCTTATTTCCTTGGGATTTTCCTATAAGCTCGAGACCATAACTCACGATTCGAACGACGAATATGCTTAATTCTGTTTTTTGTTTTGTTCGTTATGGTCTTGAAAAAAATTCAAGACAATTACGAAGGAAAGTCGGAAAATTCAGAAAAACTGCAATAATCATAATATTTAAAACGGTACAAGTAGAGCAGCTTGACATTAATAAATACTTTTTTTCTCATTTTTACTTTGAAATTAATTATAACTTTAAATTACCAATAGCTTTTCACAAATTCACAAAATGATCACAAACAAATTTATTGAAATTTGGACAGGACAACGTCTGTCGGGTTAGCTAGTGAGAAATAAAAATATTCTCCATTGATTGCGGGAAGCAGGAATAAAATAAAAATTGATTTCATCCCTTAATGACTTTGACAGATTATATTTCACCCAATTAATTTTCTTGATTAACGCTTCAAGATCGATACTAAATATGCCTGAATAAATACATGTGTACTTTCATTTTCAAAATTTATCACAGATTTCGCACTCCAAATTTAACCTTATGCAAATGGAAGCCTGGATATTAGATCGAGGAACTAAATCCTTGGTCCCGCGGGATTCAAGTAAATCCCACATCCGCAGACCGTATTAGAAACATCCGTTCTGTATTAAATTGCGAGACTAGACCAGGTAAAAATCGATCTACTGGAATTGGAAGTGATTTGAAACGGTTGCGACAGGGGTCTCGTCGCTGAACATTCAAAAAGAGAAGGGTGACCAACAGGTTGCGGACGTTTATGCAAATTCGCGTTTTTACAGAGCGATTTGCAACAGAAAAAGTTACACGGGATTTCACTCTGTTTATCAGCGGTATATTTTATATCAGTACTCGGACAAAGTCTCCATTAATCCTCTCGATAGAAATGTGCTTTTAGCGTGTCCGACGCGTTCCCGAAATAGCTGTAGAGTGTAGTTTAATTGTCGCTGACGTCATGCGAATCACAGATTTTCCAAAATTTTTCCGTTTCGTTCGAACGTTTCGTGCGTTCTTCTTTCCGCCGATGAAATATGTTATTATAAACGATTAATTGCCCAATTAAACAACGACTAATTGCCGGTACGGTAACTAGTACGAATACCGGACTAATTAATTATACAATAAACGGCAGAGGATCCGCGACGCGCGATGATGAGCAAACCCAAGGACTCGGTTTCAACGTAACACGAATAATTTTCGGAGTCTTATGCAATCACTGGCGAAACGCATCGATCTTCTTAGTAATTAGTCGGACTTCGGCCGTCATTGATAAAGTGCGTGCCATCGATTACTGCTCCCTCGAACCGTCTAGGCGTGCCACGGGTCCTGCCGAATGACGAAACAATAGTCTGGTCCCGTGCTCTCTTCCAAGAGAGAGGGAGAAAGAGAGCGCGCGCGCGAGAGAGAGAAAGAGAGAGAAATAACCAGCGTACGCGTCACGAGCCCGAACGAATTTGACTTTTTAATTATTCCACAACGTCGCTCTGACCGGCTTCGAGTACCACCGAACCGAAAATACGATTAATCATACACGCCGCGATCGTTTTTCATTAAAAACTCGATCACAACAGGGATGAGGACGTTTCGAATCAGCGACGCGTCTGGGAGCAATGGACGAGAGTTCGAGATTGTTAGCATCGTTCGCTGAAATGTGATAGTAAAATTATATAAAATAGTAAAATTATATTCTCAGCCTGTTAAAGAATTCGTTCTTTCGGAAAGAAAATCTATGTCCATTTCACTCGAGTTTGTCGGAATTCAGGTAGAACAATTTGTTATTTAGCGAAAGAAGTCGTAATGATCATTTCAACGCCTTCTCTACTTGCTTAGTAGTTGTTCACAGACGATGATTAATGGTTAAGGGCCTCTTGAACAATTTTTCAGTGCCGACGGCGACTTCGTTTGTAAAGCAATAATTACGTCGAGTAACAATATACATATAGTCTAATCTGTTCCGTTGGGACTGTTACGCGAAGGAAACTTTTTAAACTATGGATATTGTTAAACGATATTGATATCGTTGATTGATATGCGAATGGGCTAACGCGAATTAACTGGAGCGGATAAGCGAAAGACAATAAAATTCCAGATTTTCCCATGACTTGTGTTTTGGCAGTGGTCGATCGAATCTTCTGAATGCGCAAGCTAGGTCCGTCTAATTTCGAGCTAATTGGATAACGAGTTACCCATTACTGTTTAATCTGGAGCAATTTGAATTCTATTAGTTCGAAAAACACTCTCGCGGCGGGCATTTGGACAGTTGATGACTGCTAGTGAAGACGGCGCGGCGCATAGGAGACGGTGATCATTCAACGAGAACAGTCATCGAACTTTCGCCGTTCTTTCTCTCCTCGGTGGATCACGATCTCGCGATCCTCGTCCTCGGGAATCACCGACGAAAACGCATCTCACTGTCGACGAATTTCTCAGAACCTTCGATCGATTCGACTTCTCGGCGAAACTTTGTGGTTGTCGGAAAGAACGTCGCATTGTCGCATACTTCCACTATCGAGACAATGCCGATTAAAGTTTTCATCTCTAAAAATTTCTTTTCATAACACTTTTTCTCTGATAAAGACGTAAATCCTATACTATGGAGCTCGATTAACCCTCGGACAACGGATGATTTTTAATAAGAAATCCTGGTTGATTATTAACCCTTTGCACTCGGAGCTATTTTACCTCGAAAATCAAACGTTTCTTCTGACCCAGAATATTCCCATTCTCTATGATTTTTTAAAATTTGGTAGATATGAAATTGATGTAATATCTCCTACAATACTTAAATGTTTAGTAATTGGTTAGATACCGACGTATCTAATAATGGAAACAATATTTTAGAGAGGCGCCCTCGAGTGCTAAGGGTTAACGTAATTAAATTTCCAATTGCCAAGGTGGTCTCAGATTTTTCCTAAAACCTATCGCTATAAAGCTGCAGCTGTTTAAAAAGTTGGTAAACCAAAAAGTTAAAGAAAAACGCACACTTTTTGTGTTATAATTATATATACAATAATTAAAGTAGTTAACCCTCATTCGCTTCCAAGAAATAGCTGCACAAAAGAGACTAGAATAAGAATTTACCCATTTTTATTTCACACGTTGAATCAACACATTACGTTTCATTTATAGCGTCACATTTGAAAGAAATACATCCCACGATGTAGACATAAAAGGATGAATAATGTTACAGTATGTGAAGCCATTGAATAGGTCACTTATCACCCTGAGGTGCGTATGAGGATTGAGAGGTTCACGCACAATTTCAAATAATTTTGAAATTTTTTCTGGCATTTTTCCTGGCAACCGTAGAACTGTCGCCAGAAGAGGGAACACGCGTCGGCGAGGATGCGACGCGAATATGCTGCACTGCAATTGGGAATTTCGCATAGTCGGGGAGGGTCGGTGGAATGTTGGTGCGCGGGTTATGGTCGCGTCATCGTCACGATCGGAGAACAAGGAGACGGGAACGGCAACAATAAGCAGACAAATCAGTGCGGTCATATAGCTGTCTCGGATAGAATATTCCCTCTTCTTTGCTCCACGCGCGGCTTCGGAGCAGCCTCTTGGAGAGCCGAGAGCAAACAAGAGGGAACAAGAGGGAACGAGAGGAACCAAGGAGTAAAGAGGGGCAGAGAAAAAGAGAAAGAGAGAGAGAGAGAGAGAGGGCGAGGTATATGGGCGGTAAGAAACGCCCGGAGAGCATTCGGAGTGCAAGGAAAGATGGTATCTGCGTCAGCGCGGTCGGGGATCAGCGGATCGGATCGAGTCGCTCAGCGGGGGTTTCTTTGGGTCATGCACGAAGTGAGTCCCATTCTTCTGTTTACCCCTTCGCCCTGCTCTACCCCACGCCCCCTCTCCTTTTCTCTCTTTCTCTTTCATTCGCGTTCCACTCTTCTCTCTCCTCTCTTTCTCTTCAGGCTCTCACAAGAGAGAACGCTTCTTCTGTCTTCTCTCAGGCTTCGGTGCTCGTTCGCGATCCGCGTGTCTAGCCTCTTCCTTCTTCAACTTCCTGCCAATCCCGTCCACCTTTACTCTCTCTCTCTCTCTCTTTCTCTCTTTCTCTCTCGCCCTCCCCGCCAACCTCACCCGGTGCCTTCTCTTTTCTTTTTTCCCTCGTCGTTCCTTTTACCGAACGGGGTCCTATGGGTTCTCTATGAGGGGTCGAACCACTGACATCGCCCGATTAATAACGTATCTTCGTGGGGGCCCCCATAGACCACGAAGACGAGCACGACGACGACGACGCCGGCTGCCCGAGGAGGACTTTAAACCTACGGAATTCTGTGTACCCATCGGGGACAATAAGATATATATCTACTAATAATTCGCCCGATACCCGTTCCACTCGCCCTCTCTTTCCACTTCCTCCGAGAACAACCCCCTCTCTTCCCCTACCATCTTTTCGGTATTCTTCCATGGTGTCCGGCGAGATAGAGATATTTAGTAAATGGATGTGCATTAGCTGGTTCGGTCTTCTACAATCCTGCAGCATCCTTTTCTAGCGGGCCGAACGAAATGTTTTATCGCAGAGAGCTTTCGGTGAGAAACGGACGAGCACGGTTTTCTCATCGTGATACTTGTTCGAGATACAATTTAGAAAAAAATAATGTTTTGAAGCGACGTTCTACGGGAAAGTCTGACGTCACTCGTTGGTCAATCGAACAATTTTTCAGGGAATTCGGGGCTTTCTCGGGATTCAAAATTCTTTCTTGGGATTTGTAAAATTGCACGCACGGTGTCTTGTAGGATCTCAATGTATAATAATGTTTCTATTCAAATGGAACAACCATTTTAGGTTTAATTAATTATTTATTTATATTAGTTAGTTTAACAGGAATTCCGCATTTATGAAGACATCAAAATTACCCCATACGAGTAACTAAAGGTTAAAAAAATAGGATACGATGTCATTGCACTTTCTTTAAATTTGTCTATGAAAATTGGAAATTGCAGAAACAGCTTTGCCTGAAAAATCTGTCACGACTGGTGCTTCGAACTATACTAAAGAAGGATATAGAAAATGTTAACAAAATGCTAGAATATACAAATTCGACGGAGAAATGTACACTTTATTAAAATTTGTCTATAAAAATTGGAAATTGCAGAAACATCCGCAGATACATTCGGTTCTTGTGAACGATCTCTCTCTTTCTCTTTCTGTCAGTTTCGACGCTGTACACACGGCGCGGCGGAGTTAATAACACACCTACGAGCGGACTCCCATAGGGTACGGCGCAGGGCTAAAGGGTACGCTGTAATTCCGTCTAGCGGCTGGAGACAATACGATGTATGTATATCTACGGCTTTTACGACTAATAGCTTTGTTTCCTACCCGTGACCACGACACCGAGGACGGCCCCAACGACGACGAAGACGACGATGAGTAGATACGTTCACGTCGAACAGGCCCCCAAGACACCGGCGGCATTCCCTTCCGTCTTTTAGAACTTTGACTCGCGTCGATACCGAGAAGAATGACCTAACGGAACGAGGATTCTGTACATGCCTTCGACCAATCCACGCTGTTCCTCTCATTCTCTGATCTCTAATTTTTATTCCTCGTTTCGGCCGTTCTGACATCGTTTTCCAACGACGTAACTGAAGATGATCAGCAACATCTGTCATTTGGAAAATTTTCAATTTTGCGCTGTCTCCGAAAAGATTGTATCGTATTTAATATTGTATGAAATAGAAATTATTTCAGTGCGTTTTTAGTGCGTTTCGAAGTCGGTTTAATTTTTTTTTATTTCACACTTTTTCATGGAATAATGAGCAGAATTTGTAGAACACCGTAAGATGGTTTTCGGTCTTATCAAGAATGAAAAAATGCAAAATTTGTTTTCCAGCGACCAATCGAGAGACGTACCCTACAAAATGCAGAAGGTTTCGTCCCGATTAGTTCATCCATCTCGGAGTAATATGTGAACATACATGAAACAGTAAGTTTCTTTGCGATAAAAAATCGTAAACAATGAAAAAATTTTTTTTTAACGGGACCACCCCGGGGACATACTTTACAAGTTGCAAAAGGTTTCGGTCCGATTGGTCTATCCACGTCTGAACTGAGATCTGAACTGAGTGACCTCCTCCTTTTTCGAAGTTGATCAAAAATAGGATGAGTACGAACAACGTACAATACTAGAAAGAGCATATAGGTCTTGTATTCGAAATTGCTGAGGGCTAAAGGGAGAAAATGATTTTACTTCTCAATCGTAACTACATATACGAAAACGGTGGAAGTTAATAGGAAAAAGCCCAACCGGAAACCAAGTTTACTCGCATAGCTCACATAGCTCGGTTCAATTGAATTTCGCCACGCCCGTTTCCTAAGGAAGTACATAAACTTTCTGAAAAGAAAAACTCCGCGAAACAGTTACTGAAACATAGAAGGGAAGATTTACGGCGCTATATACCGAATTATCGCGCGCCTCCTTTTTGCCAGGCAGATAATAAAAATCAATATCCTGCGCGCATCGTACGTTTTCCGCGAAGAGTTTTCCGCGCGCTATATCCGCGGCGTTGATTGACCGCGCCTCAACGTTAACGAGCATCGGTGAAACTCGTCGATCGTAATCATCGCGGAGCGCGGTGGTTCTCGTCCTTGATCTTGGTCCAAGCCTGTTCAATATTTCATGACCAGCCCGAGGATTTTCGCACGTCATCCAAGACTCTTGGAAACTTGATCGAACTCTTTCGAACGTTTCGCTTTTCATCTGGACTCCTAAACACCATTAGGACTCGTGTTTTTATAAGTGAACGATCAACGATCTTTAATTGAGACTTACTATTTTTACAACTCTCGTCTTGACGTCAACTACGTCACTGTAAAAAAGGCACATACAGGTCAAATTGAGTAACCTCCTCCTTTTCCGAAGTCCTTTTCCTTTTTGTTACAAATGCTGCACCATTATTTACAATACTGTTGACATTACAAATTTTTATTCGCGGCGCAAAGGTTCGATCGTTTACAACAACAATTAGCTATTTTTCTGAATAAAAATTTGTAATATCCTGAAGATAAATTACGATCGATAACCAATTAATTAATTGTTGACATTGTTAAGTATGTTGAAATCTAATCAATTACTGCACACTTAACCCATCGCTGCACAGTGTATCATATCTGATATTTTCTTACGATGATTCTTACTATGTCTATTTATTTTTCTGAAAATGTTGTTTTAATTTTTTTAAATATGTTTCCCTTAGATAATCTTCTTTCAATTTTTTCATCCCAATTAAAAAAATCATGCAGTGAAGGGTCAAGTATTATACGAGATATCGTATCAATTTCATATCGCACACACACTCCTCGTTTATAAATTAATTTGTTGTATATGAAATGTCCGATTTCAGAATGCAAATGTTGCAACGCGTTTCGAAGAAGAAACACTATCAGAGTTGGCAGGTTCATTGTACGTTGCTTTAATTCAATAAATAATAACCTACATAAATATTAAATTTAATTAAAAAAAAATGTTCTTAATTGTCCGAATATGGATTTCAGGGAAAGAAAAATTGGAAAAGTTGAAGAATTCGGGAGAAAATGAAAGTGCTTTTTTCCATGATTTCAAGAGTATAACTCACGATTCAAATTTGGACAGGAAAACGTCTGTCGGATCGGCAAGTAATAATTCAATAAATGATTTTGACTCGAAGGAATTTCTGTAGTTGCATATCTTTGGTGGGGAAAGTGTGAATGTGCATATAATTTTTTAAAAATATATTCTCGCTCTTCTGCTTCCGCTATGAATATTATTCGTATGAAATTGTAATAACCCAACACGGGAGACTGTACCATTAATAATAAGGATAACAATGTATGCGCATATAATATTTTTTAATAAAGTGTGAATGTTGAGATTGTTCGGCTGCGTCGATCGTTTACGATTTTTCACTGCATTCGTCGGCCTTGATCTTGATCCTGTTGAATATTTCATGGTCGGCCAGAAGGATTTTCGCACATCATTTTCCACGGGCAGGGCGCCGAGATAAAGGCTGTTGGCGAAAGTAGAGGGAGAGGCTTCGAGGCCGCGAGCGTAATAAAACCCGACGATGATTGAGGAACCAGCGTAACGCGTATTAATGAGAGCATTCTTTATGCGCGTACGGCTCCAGATCTCGCGGCTTCTTTTATGTAACCGATCGGTCAGTTACACGGTGTGCCTCTTGTAGCTACGTATCTTTATTACGAATGATATGTTGGTCGGTGTACGCGAGTTTCGCGCGTACGCTACGGGTTCGCGAGAGAGGAATTCTCTTCTCTCCTCTCCTCTCCTCCGTCGCCTCTCTTTCACCGTGTACACGTTACGATCTCACCCGCGTACACACACGCACACAACCCGAAGATTCAAGATATATCGAGTTACCGTACGATTAACTCGTGAGTGGTGACGTTAAATTCTCATGCGACACTACGCTCCGTGATAAACATACTAATTTATAGCCGGCCGGGGCAACATAGCAAACGCGTTAAATTAGGAAACTCAAGTAGCCCTCCTCTGGCAGGGTACGCGTTACACGGACGCCCGGTTTAATCATCCCCCGAAACCAATACGAGTCGATCACCCTCTCTTTCATTTTGCTTCTTCTCTCGAATTCTTTCCGAGCCTTCTCACTTTTTGCGGGATTCTTGTTTCGTCGTTCGCTATTTTTGCCGATCATCTGGTGGATCGTGGGCATCTATGGATCTCCTGGCCCGTTATTCAGTTGACCCTTTGGGGGTCGAAGAATTTACTTTCTTTCATTTCACTTGCTCTTCGACATCAATTCAATTATATTTCCACGTGTTTCTTTCGGTATTTTCGTTTCGTCGTTTGAAATAGCGTACGACTTTCTTTAAATCATTAATACTTATATACCTAGGTGGATTCATCCATTCAACATTAAATAATCAAAATTTACGTTAGTTTAGAGGGGTAATACATATAACTCCGCTAAAAAGAGTTGTCTTTTCATTTTCTTTGTTTAATTTAAGTTACCTTTTATCAATGGATTTTATCCAGAAGTTTTAATTTTAGAATTTGTAAGTATTAGATTTGTGAATAAAGTATTAATTTATATTTCAATAGTTTCTACTATTATTCTGTGCGTTTCGTCGTTTGAAATAGCGTATGACTTTCTTTAAATCATTAATATTTATATACGTAGGTGAATTCATCCATTCAACATTGAATAATCAAAATTTACGTTAGTTTAGAGGGGTAATACATAAAACTCCGGTAAAAAGAGTTGTTTTTTCATTTTTTTTTGTTTAATTTAAGTTATCTTTTATCTATGGATTTTATCCAAGAGTTTTAATTTTAGAATTTATAAGTATTAGAATTTTGAATAAAATAATAATTTATATTTCACTAGTTTCTACTATTGTTACATTAAATTATTCTGTGCGAGTTATTAAATTATTTTATTAAATTAATGACGAAACTCGTCGTACGCTATTTCATTTGCAAATCGCGTTGCTTTCACGCGACTCTGTTCTCTGGCACGACTAACCGAGCCCGTGGATATTAGTTCAATTCGACATCGATCACGAATATCTTCGAAAATGGCAGACTGCTAAGCCGAACAACGTAGCAAACGGAATCGTTGTTTTTACGAGCAAAATGCCGTAATCCGCCATAAATCCATCCCGACCGCCTCTATGACCCTGGGGTCTTGCACTTTCCTTATTAATCGCAGCGCCGCCGTGGTTCTCCGTGACGCTCGAGCGATCGAGGATCAACTGGATCCACGGAGAGATCGGTTACGAAACGATCGGCCCCGATCCGGAGATCGTAGAATCGTTTTCCTGGGTGAACAGCTCGCCGACATTTTATTCGGGCAACAGATAACGAATAAGAATACAATGTAAATAAGAACGGGCTCTTAGAGTGACTAATCAATTTTTTACGAATAAATTCCAAAACCTTGAGTTTATAATATAAGATTTACTTATTTCCCAGCAAAAAAGGCATATGAAAATAAATTCGAAAGGCTTGCAAAAATAATGCAATTTAACCAGTGTCTGCTATATCAGAGTACTCGAAAGTTTAAACGGCAATATACAGGGTGGTCCGTTTAAGTAAGAACACCTAAAAATCTCTTCAGGTTATTGCGATGCAAAAAATATTTGTTACGTAATGTGCACGGTGTCAACGGACCAAATATCTGGCTCGAATATTTTTTTCCGAGGGTCATTTTTTTCGAAGTTGTCAAGGTCATCGATGTTTTTTGGTACATAACTACATTTTTTT
>JAQQRY010000100.1:0-14929 GCA_028455595.1 Lasioglossum vierecki | reverse complement strand
GTTGTCGCGGCGAGAAGGAGACCGATACACTATTCTATTAATTTCCTTAGTGAACTACTCGGATTAATTAGAAGTCGCGGGCTGCCCGGTCGACATGAACACGCGTGGATAATTATTCTAATGGGCCGGGCGGTGTTTGTATTTACCATGCCGATGGCGCATTCAAAGGGTCGCAACAACCTTTCCCTCCGCGCGCGTTCTCGTGCTCGAGGAATATACTCGACATCTCTGCACCAGCATGACCCGCCTTGTGCAGCCGCGCGTGTATTAGAACTCTAATGACCGAATAAACGAATACCCCGACCCCAGTCCGGCGCAATTGTTTGTATATTGACGCGACGGAATTGCCACCGTTCTCTTAATTGGAATTGCTCGCGTTAAAACAGCCCGGGAAATGTTTTCTTTCGGACCGGAAACAGCTGTTCCGATAGACACGCGCATTCCATCTGCGATCCATCGAATTCTCTCCTAGCTTAATTCGCTGCTAAAACCCCCGTTATTCTACTTTTTCAAACTACCCCTCTTCCCAAATAGCATTAACTGATAATATTTCAATAATTTCTCGTGGTCGTACAGTATAACATTATATTATTCCACATTCTTGTAGCAGGGAGATTCAATTTATCAACGATAAAATACAAGACACATATAGCAAGGTTTTACGTATTGAATATTCAAGATAAATGTTCAAACGATATGCCGTGTCATAAAGGTGTACATATAGTTTTTCAAAAATACACAGATCCAATTGTAAATCTAAAGAACGACAGAATAAATCAGTATCGACAGAGAAATTTGCATCATAACACATGATGAGCCTATTTTTAAACTGGCCAGTGTTTTCCGATAGCGCATGTATACATTATTTCCCGAAAAAATGGAGCGATGTATTACGTGTTCCGATACAGACAAAATCAAGTCAGTCTAAATATCTTCTTACTACGGTTAAAAGTGTATTGTAAATTTTTACACGGCCTTCTATTTTCATTAAAAAGTTCACGTCCGGCAGAATCGCGAGCATTTTTCGATATTTACAAGCGATGAAGCGTAACACGCTGTCGACAGGATCAGCATATCCTGGCTCGAACTAGGACACAGAACGATGATGCAAAGTCCGTGGCTTGTTTCCGACTAGATTTGGCTTACCTACAGAGGATTAGCTTCGGTCAGGGAAACCCTTGTTCGTGGTTTCTCCCCGTCCACATTTCGGCCGTATGCCACCGCCGAGTCTCGAGGAACCATGATCGAATCGATCGTGCGGTCATGTCGCCTTTCCTCTATGGAAAAACGCCATTCTCCCTTTGCGTGTCTTAAATATTCATTACCGACCCGTATCACGCTCTTTCTCATTTCATCTTCAAATTTAATAACCACACTGTCCAATGCGAGTTGCAATCAATTTTGTTTCAACCAAAACTGACGCCAACTTCTTCCAAGATTCATTACCTTGTTAATTTTAATTGTCAAAGGAATGGTGGTAACATGAATATCTCCTGTGTTCTGCTCAGTATTTTAATACAACTGGATGCACCGAATTGAAACTAAAAGTAGCGTGTTTTGGGAAACGCGCATAAATTTTCAGTAGCCAATGAATTTGTAGGAGCATGATGCAGTAATACCACGAACAGAGGTCGAGGAGAACGAACACTCGGATGGATTCGCAAGGTATTTTATCTCTATGCTCCTGTGACATAATTTAGAATAGCCGCGCGGGGCATGAAATGGTTATCGCGGGTCGCATAATTAACCGAGATTCTTAAATACGGTCACACGGTCGGGGCTCGGTAATTCCGACTGCCTTCCACGCTTTTCTGTTACGTCTTTACCCGGAGCTTAACATGTTCTTAAGCTAATTAGTCCCGCGGTCGCGTACCAAGCACCAGCTTTGTTCTCGTCGATTACGCGGCGGCGAACAATGTTCTCGAAATTGTATAACCGTGTAAACACTCGTGTTGACCGGAACAAAAATAAACATCGGTGATGCGAAAATAACCAATCGGTGCGATTAATCAAATGCTCCACGCTAATGCAGACACCTATTATCATAGGTTATGGCTGGAACTATTAAAGTAAACAACGAGACGTCGTGTATTCCATTAACGCGGTTCGCGCAAACAAATTGTTTGTCTAAATTGATGAACTCGCGTGCGAGTGAGACAAGTATAGAGAATTCACGAGAAAATTAGAACGAAGGCAGGTATCCCTGTACGTACCGCGTACAAAATAAACAATCAAGACTTTAATTCTATAAAATATATAGAGTATTTTATATTTATTATTAGATGTTACTTTTTCCTTTAATGATTTTCATCGGGCAGAAAACATACATTGACATTTTTAAATGTAAACATTTTTCAACAATTGTAGATTTCATCTAGTATTTATCATCTTGAGCACCATCACATCGTGGAAACGAGAATTCTCGTCTATCGTGGTGAAAGGGTTAACCGGGCGGTCGAAGAACAATCGGGCATAATTTATTCGTCGGTGGAACGGCTCGACCGTAAGGTCTCCGAGTAAAAGGATCGTTCGGCGCGATGATGGGAGCATTGAAAATCATCGTAGGCCAAAGTGGCGATATCCTGGGGTAATACAAAACTCTGGAATTTCGATTACCACGGTAACCGGTGGGGTGAATTCGATTTCCGAACAACCGAGGAGTCACCGTTTCACGGGTCTCCGGAGCTAACCCAATTTACACGCATTTCTTATTTCTATGTAGGTGGTGCGAGAGCGTAGACGGCATGGCACGACGGCGCCTTGCAGAGAGAGGGAGAGAGAGAGAGAGAGAGAGAGAACCAGAAGCTGCAGTGCTCGGTAGAGAGCACGTCGGTACATGCACCCTTTAAAAGGGGCGTCGAAGAGGACCGAAGGTGGAGGGTGGGGCGGGCCTGGAACGAGGAAAGAAGAGGACGGATTTTAATTCGCATTTTCGGATTTCCAATATCGTAAAGCGGCGAAGGAAGACGCCGGGTAATGCCTGACGTTCGATAAGGGTGAGTCTCCTCTCGCGGAAGAGACCGAAAGAGAGAGAGAGAGAGAGAAATAGGGGATGACGAGAGGGTCGCGGGTCGAAAGGGGTTATTTCGTGACTGCTGCTTGCTCTCCCCGCGTATTATCATATTTATAAGTTAGCCTGACTCCTGAGGGATTCGAGGGAAGAAAAAAAAAGAACGAAACGAACCCGGGGAACAGCCCGGAATCCATGTATAGCGGTGGACTTTGCTCAGATCAGATATGTTGGTTACATGTGTGCGATCGCGTTATCGCCGTCCCGATTAGATTTACGTGGAAAGGAGAATGGATGCTAGTTCGAAATAATACCGCATAAATTCGGATGAACTTTCGATCGGTTCAACCCCCTCCTCGACCAATTATTGCTGCGGTATCGGACATGGTCATTTAAAATTTCATATTAATTGCGCTGTTGCGGACATGCCGACGCTGTCCGTCTACCGGGTTCCGTGGATTTTAATGGACAAACGTTGTCGGGGTACAGTTTATGGATCTAAATCGGATGATTAACGCAGATGCATTAAAGCTTTATGAAATAATTGCGACAGAAATACGGACTACATTAATAATATCATCAGCATGTTCGTGCAAGGAGCAACTAATGCTATTTACGAAATTCTCCACCCCGTTCTCGATGTTGTAAGATTGATTCGCAGAAACAAAAGCAGAATTTATAACGCTTCATTGTTATCACATTTCAGTAAATGCACCATGGATTTCTGGTAAAATTACGCATTTCGCGACTCTGCTACATTTAAGTCATGGTTTTTCCATCAACTTTTAAAAGTATTTTTATAAATGGCAGATTCTGCTGTAAATATTGAAAAACTGATTAATATTTAGTTTGACAATTTGGAAATCATCAGAATAGATTTGTAAATCAAGGAAGGCCTAATGTTTAGACTAGTTTAGGAGTTTTAATATTAATCCGCGTAAGAGAACCGATCAGTCAGTACCACAATGCAATGGGTTTCCCATGTCCGCCGTATCCCGATGAGTTTAATGGCAGAATCCGCGGTAGCCGTAATATTCGACGTTATTTTGAATATTTTATGGTTACACTAATGCTCCGAGCGAAACTAATTTTGCAGCTACCTCGGTGCGCGGTTCAGCGTTTACACGTTTCAGTAAGAGGAATACTTAATGAGTTTGCATGTTATATAATTTCGCGATGGTTTTTCATAGTCCTACTTCGAGACCGGGTAAACTGTTGCCTTTATTTATCTGTCGTATAAAACCAGACCCGTCCAATTTCACCCGGATTAATGGACCTCGAAGATATATGTCGTCAAGAATGTGGAATCGGCTCGACGTAAATTCTTAAAAAATAGCGGGGCCTGGTGGAACGGTTATTGCGCCGACATTTGCTCGAAATATGATACTAAGCTGGCAGGACAGAGCATGGGGGAGAGGGCCTCTCTAAGGGAGAAAAATTTCAATAGGAAGGGTCAGATCCCTTCCGACCGTAGCCATAAGATTCGTGACACGAATGTCTATATATCTCGTTTCCAGCGGTGGACCGAAGAGATTAATCAAAAGATAATTTTTTCTAATGTAGCCAGAGAGAGAGAGAGAGAGAGAGACGAACGGGCGCCACATGCGAATTATGTCTCCGATCGACGATACTTAATTCGAGAATGAAAGGTCAATCTCGAACGGAGGGAAACGAACGCCACGCAGGGACCGGGCGACTTCGACAATGTTTTTTACGGCGTGCATCGTAAAAAGTTGGCAAATTGCGGACGTAATAGCATGGCCGATTAAACGGCTGCAAAAATTAATTTTTCGTAAGAATAATAAACGGCCGCAGCAGGGCTGAATGCTTTACGAGCAGTGCAGGACGTTTCCTGTCGTTACAGTTTGTCGGATCGGTTGTTTATCGAATGTGATAACGCGAGGTATTATTATTGGAAGAATAGTGATTAAACAATCGGAAGAAATGTGGAGAACTAAAAATGGCTTCATTATTAGTACCTTAACGGTTGATTAAGGACTACAAGTAGAACAGGGCCGTATGTGGTCAGACAATTGGAGCAGAGATAGATAAATGATAGAGAAATTAGAACGAACTTCAAAGCACGTTGCTTCGTTATTATTACCTTAGCAGTCGTTCAAGACATAAATTGACAAGTAGAAAAGACCGTATGTGCCCAGGCGATTGAAAACACGATATAAAAATAAGGATGACGGCCCGATGCAGCCTTCTTGTCAACGTCGTTCAAAATATGCGTTCCAAATAAAACACAGCCACGAAAAATATTGAACGTCCTCCGAAACGGACGGTGCAGGAAAATATCGAGAGATCCGCGGGTAACGCGGGAACGTTAGAAATGGACAGACTGAAAACGCGATGAAATTTTCACGGCCGCTAATGCGGATCCTCCGCGGTAATCTAAATGTATGCGGGAGAGTTACGGGCGTACAAACCGAATGTTAACCGAATCTCCTTAATTAACATCCCGGGTCCGAAATATCCGAAAACGTGTAAACGTTCGAGAACCGGAATTCACCGGCGTGGGTGCGGTACGGGTCAGGTCCCGCCGATTCCGGTATTTCTCCGGTTAGCCGAGGGATCGTCGAATTTACTGATTTTCACTCGCGGCACGAAGTTCGACGTCCGCCCTTCCTGTAACGAGGCGGCGAGCTCTTTCGGCCAGAAGACCATCGAATTGTCCGTCCGTCCTCGGCGCCATTCGAAAAGATCTCGGGGAAATCGTGGGCGTCGAGACCGGTGGAAGAAAAGTGGAGGAGGGCGGTGCCTAACTTCCTAACCGAATTGTTAACTCGGCAGCAAGCAGCAGACAGAGGCAAACTTATCGGTTAACTTCGGAGAGCGGGGAAGGGATAAGAAAAGATAAAAAAGGAACGACGGATCTCGGTGACCGGTGGGAAGCGAGAGAAAATAAAATAAATGGGGCGGGGCGGGGCGGGGGGGGGGAGGGCAGGGTAAAGGGAGCGGGGTGGTGAATATTGGGGAGCAAGAGCCAGGCAGCAAGAGCAGTCTGATTTGGTAAACACGATTTGAATATCTGATTGCCAGCTACCTTTAAGTCTCATGCTCGACCCCACAGCACCGGTAGACTTACTGCTCCGTCTGGTCCGAATTATTTTTTCCTCCCGTCTATCTCTGTGGTTCAAGACTTCCCTCTTCCCTTTCCGAGAAACTCGCGGGAAGAAGCCAGTACGTAGCCACCGCCACAGGGCCGCGGTGCAACGGCCTGTTCGCGGCCGAAGAACTTGAAATTATTTAGATTTTATAACACAATAGCGAACTTTATGAGCCGGCCCTGCCCGTACCTGCATTTCCATAAGAATTTAATAACACCGCAACACAGCGCGCAATTAATGTACTTTTTTGCCCTGTTAGAGCCCCGGCTATTGCAGGAGGCGCGGCGACCATCAAAGGAAACACTCGAGAGCTCTCTTCTCTCTCTCTGTTCTCCCTCTCTCTCTCTCACTCTCTCTCTCTCTTCTCTCTTCTAGCCACCTCTTTTCCCGCCACTGTCCACGCTGGTTCTCTGCCGCTAACGACGTAATAAGAATTATACCCTCGACCGGTATAATATCTTGATTCACGTTTCCCGGGTTTAGATTGGCAGGGACGTTGAATTGTCGGTCTCAGCGACGCCGACGAAATCCGGACAAAAGGCGGCTGGAGATGGCGTGTAATTAATAAATCCGCGAGCATCAATGCTTTTCTCCCTGTCTCCCACAATCGTCTTCTTCTCTCTTTCTCTATCTCCCCGCGGGGGCGAGGGGGACGACGACTTTCAGACGCGAATTATATACGTCACGCCCCGCTCTGTGTAATTGCTTTAACCGTTTCCTTCGCGCCAATGAATTTCGTTCCTTCCTTGCCCTCGGTGTTTGTCGACGAGGGCTGTGTTTTGCTCACGAACCGTGCCTTTCCTGCTCCTTCTGTTTGTCCGTTATTTCGCGGATATCTCTTTCGATTTAATCGGCCGTCTCCCATCCATTCTCATAAATGGAAATTGTTCAGGTCACGATGTTTAAATTAGCCGAACTCGAGGGAATTGATCTCTCTCTCTCTCTCTCGCGCTCTCGTCAAAAGGGAATGTCGAGAGGGCCGGTTGATTCCTTGTGTTTCGACATCGGCGCTCTTTCGTCCGTGTTTACGCTCCTTCCTCCGTCGACGACGCTCTTCTCTCGTCATCGTGCTCGTCAGTAGATGCGAAATAAATTGAAACGCTCCCGGAGCCACCAGCAGCTGCATATTTTAATTGATCGACCTCTGCACGCAATCATATAATCAAAGCACTTAAGCAGGACTCATGAAATTTCAATGTGACGATATTAAATACACGGATACGATCTCAAAGGACCCTCGAGCGCAAACAAACCCGCCCCAGCGAATCTGCAAATAATATTCGAGCATCAGCACCGCCGAGCTGCGTCGCGGGAAATTTCGCTTTCGTTCGAGCAAGATCCTTTCCCCTGGCATCAGCCAATCAATTGCGAGCACGAATTTGCGATATTTTACGCCGCGACGAATTATCATGGTCTATCTGATTCGCTACACATTCGAGAAAGAATAGATATATATTTTCACATTAACAGGTCCAGCAGATGGAAAATAATACAATAATTACAAGGGTTCGACACCGTTAGGATTTAAACAGGCTGAAAGTGATGAATTTGATAAACCTATTTCGCAATTCCCGCTGGAAAAAAGTAGAGGATTTGTAATCAAACTGTGCATTTTAATCTGCAACAAAAATTTAATTACAGGCGACCGGAACGAATGAAATCGATAGAACGAATAAAACCGAATAAACGGTGTACTGCTCTTGATACGAACTACCGAAATTTCTGCCGGTATTTTATATATATATATGTCGGTGCAACATTTTGCTAGTATACGTATCAAGAATTTGGAAGAGTATCGGGCCGGTATACCTGTCTAATCGCCACGAAATTCAGAAACACTCGAGGAAAATACGAGGTGAATAAGAGGAAGACGAGCGGACAGGAAAGACCAGAGGAAGTCAGATGCGGAGCTACGGAGGAATTATAATTTTATGAGTGATTATGTCTGCGAAAATATTCAGTAGCTCCGTTAAGTCGTCGGTGGAGTGGGACTGGGGGTGGGAAAAGGAGAGGGAGAGGTGGTGGAGTGAGGGTAGGGAGCGAGCAGAATTTAGCGAGGTTTCCGGAAATTTATTTTAAATTGGATGTACTTTGCGGGAGGAAGAAACTGTAACGCCGCGTCGCGTCGGGTTGGCCCCGATGTTTTACGCCGTTGCAATTTCATAATTTTCCGCGGGGCCCACTGTTCAACTCTGATGGCCTGCATTCACTTATTTCCACGGAATATTGATGCAATTTAATAACCCGACACGCGGCAATCCGAAATTTTACTCCGGCCATCCGGACGCAATATTCCTTTGCTTCGCCTTTCGCACGAATCTAGCAATTTGTTTACTTTTCTAAGGGGGAGTGGCCTAATTGTATCGTTGATGGGATCCGGGATACAATTCTCGGTTGGTTAATGGGGTTAAAGTACCCCCTGAATATTACTAGAAAAACAAGTGAAAACAGTGTTTGCGGGAACCAGTTGTTTGTCATAATTTCCTCATTCTAAAGAGGAAGGTTCATTGTAGGGCGCTCTCCAAATTATTTAACGAGATTTTTTTTCTAATACAAAATGATCTTTCTTACTTTAATCATGAGAAGAGCGCCTTAAAAATTAACCTTCCTCTTTATAATTAGTCCACACACAGCTCCTAATATGCTCGTATAAACACAAACAATCCAACGAACGTTTCTCCTCATACGAATTCGCCGATCCATCCACAGGATGCGAACTCGCGAGCAGTTCGGCTGCGAAGGAGGGAAAGTCCGCCATCTAAGAATACATCAGCGCCGAAAATTTATAAGCCGTGCTTACCGAGTGCTCAAACGCATCGTTCGACCCGAGGGGGGAAGGGAAAAAAAGGAGGAAGCGGGACAAACGGTGGCGAGGAGTGAAACTAAAGAAAAGGAGACACCGAAGTTAGAAACTATAGGAACTTTAAAGTCGACGATTGTCGGCAGACAGTCGCGTCGGGAAGGGGTTGGGGTGAATAGTCCCAGAGAAAGAGAAAGGAAACTGGAAGCTTTCCCTCCGCACGTACGCAATCGGGGTGTGGCGAACGAACGAACGGAGACTCGAGGAGGTGGGGGTAAGAAAGGAGGAAAGAGGGGTAAAAAAGCAGGTTGAAAAGAAAAGAGACCGGGGACCTGGCGAGGAAGGGGTCGAAGGCGACGCTGGTCGGTCGAGGCGCAAAGGTGGAAGACTGTCGGCGAAAGTAAGCGAAAGGGGAGAGGAAACGAGAGGATGAGAGAGCCCCTAGTATTTCGCCAACTTGGTAAGCCGAGTCGAGATCTGCCGTGTGAGGATTTCTCCTCGAAAACCACTATCTACCATTCTCTTCCCTCGCTCTCTTTCTCGCTTTCTGTCGTTCTTCTCTTGTACTCCCTCGCTCCACAGACTTTGTTGTGTGCTGCTTTTTTACACGAGACCGAATCTCTCGCGAGAAGATTAAGCTCACCGGATATCGAACCTAACCGACAGCCTCGACGACAACGTACCTGCGTGCACTGTCTACTCCCTTGGCGAGCACCTTCACAGACGTCGACAGTGCTTATGGTCTAGCTCGTCCCGATCAACAGCTTCGCACTAGCTGCTACAGACGATTTTATGCAGAACAGAAGCTTTTTACGACGGCAACAAACAGGTTGTAACGCCGCAACAAATCTGGTCATAATTATGAAAGTCATCTACATTATTTCAACATTATATGGAATTCATTTAGTGTTAATATCCTTTTCTAATTTCCACTTTTATAATTATGGGCACAAATATCAAGATTAAGATCGAAGGATAGCCCACTCACTCGAGGAGATGCAGAGATCGAAGCACGGATCGATGCACGGTATCCTGTTACAGTCGTATAAGTTCTGAAAGGCCGTGGAACAAACAAGTGAAAAATGGAACAGTTTCGAACGTCGACGCATAGCGACCCGGCGATATTTCGAATTCAATTCGAAAACGCTTACTCCCAGTAAAAAACGATTATGTGTTGAAGCAGCTACGCTTCGAGAACGAGATTCAGCGATGTTTACGGCTCGAATCGAGGAAACTCGTATGGAAAACAGATACAAAGTTGTTGTCGCGTCCTTTCTGGCCAGCGGAATAGCGGAACTGTAATGGAAAATGAATTCGCCGGGGGACAAACAATGTGAGAAATGTTAATATTGTTCTGTCATACATGTCGATGTCCTTCGGGAACGAAACCAATCAGACTTGAACCAGAATATTAAATATAAAAGTATTGGAAAAATCTGTAATAAACGCGATTTAGAATTGTCGGAAATGATGAATCCTCTTAGGAAACAGTTGTTGTGTCGCTGTGCGTGGGTTTCATAAAAAGTACACCCGCTATCCAATGCAATAACAAGACTAAATCCATCGACACGATATTGGCCAGCACTATCAACCAACAGACAGCCGCAGCATATCAAAATCCATCACGTACCGTAACCACCGGCCCGGTCGAAATAAACTACGTGCACCCCATGAACCCCTCGCACCCTCCTGACGGTGCATTGGTCCCAAAAATTACAGGCTCTATGCACATTTGGCCCGCAGCCTCGAAAAAATGTGAAAACGTACAGGGAAAGACGCTTCTATCCAACCCTTTATTTCCTATTGTTTTAGGGATGGTAAAATGTCACAAAAATATCTGAATACAGTGAAATTAATACAAATATTAATTAAAACTTTTTTCAATTTTTATACAGGTGTATTGCACACAAAAAATTGCACGCTCTATGCATATTCGACTCGTGTGCTCGTAGAAATACACGAATAAACGCAGGAAGATGGTAGCATCACTTGACCTGTGTATTTCACATGAAATTGCATTGATCAAAACATACAACAACCTTATCAATTTTCATACGATTATACGGAGAAAATACACATGAATTTCAATGGCAAGATAACAAGCTAGTAGGACAAGAGTAACTAACTCGATGAACGTAGAAGCATCTTCATTATTATCTACTCCTCTCAACTGGAAGAACTGCTGCAGGGAAATTATTTATGCAAATGTGAAAGTGAATTATTGCACATGTATCCCGAGAATCTGCAGACTGCAATGAGTATCATAGGTTTTAATTTTTCAATTTTGTTCAATGAACTACTTTGATTCAACGGGATTTTGGTTAGGAAAATGAAGGGGTGGTTTCGATCGGTGAAGAGGGAATCGAGGGGTGGTGACAAGTCGTCCACAGCGACCGAACCATGATCAAAGATAATTCCCGATCAAAGATTAAGGATTGCTCCCGTGGGCCACGTGGCCCGTCTAGGAATCAAAGTCCAACGAAATATAAAATGCATGAAGCGAGAGTCTCCGGGGAGCAGCCAGGCACTAGAAACTCCCCTCTGCGGAAAGAGGACGTGCGCGGAAACTGCGCGCGGACCGTTTCTTCGCCGGTTTTTATCCTCGCCTCTCTCTCTCTCTCTCTCGCGAGCGCGTAGGGCTGCTGCGTTTCGAAACGCACACGCACGTACGAACAACCGGAATGAGTATTGTACACTAAAAATCGAAACCTCGCTCCCTACCGATCGGATGTGCGTGTCCCCAGCGTTTCGATTATCCTCGGCGGGCAAACTTTACGACGCGGAAAACTAGAATTCTCGGCGAGGCTGCGACACTTTGCTTCCCGGGACGAAAGAAACATGGAGGCGAAAGAAAAATGGAGATTGCACGGCTTCCTCAAAGCTGCGAGAATCTTAAAGAAAAAACAACCGGATGAAAAATGAACGGATGAAAATCTTTCTTTGGAACGCGATTTATCAAAGGATCACGTGTACGGTCAATTATTTGGGCAGATATTATTCGTTCGGCAATTACCGCAAACGAAAGAAAGATCGTGTTATTCAGCCTTGAATATTTCCTCTCTTCCCCTGGTCCGGCACCGTTCATCTTCTAACTTGAGGTGGAAACGAGTGGAAACGGAGATACTTCGCGCTAATCGGATGAGGGCGGATGAATATTCACGAACGCATACGCGCATGCAGAGAAAAGTAGAATAATCCGTGCCTGGCCGGCCGCCGCTGAATTTTTAGTATTTCCTTCGACGAAGGGTAAACGAAATTACAGACGTCGTTACATATTTCGCGCCTCTGTGGTAATATCATGAATATTAGCGAAACGGTCGACGTGGACGGACTGGCAACGCTCCGCCATCCGAAAAAACGAATGCGCATCTTGTCATTCATTCATTCGTTCGTTCATTCATTCATCGCTGCGTGGCAGATCTTTGCATAAATTGTCAGATCAAAATCAGCCGAGAGGAAAATCTTTTGACACGCGGAATTGCATCAAATAATTCAGCTAAATCTAAGCCATTTATACCTGATTACATTTTCTAGGATGTACGAGTCCATGAACAAAATTTGTTGAACCTGGATGAAAAATATAGGACAGTCAAGCTGTTAGGTGGTTTGCAAAGTAATTTCGTTTTTCGTATAAAGATGGCATTGCTTGCATTAGTTATTACTAGACTGACGAAATATAAAACAGTGCTAAACGAGAAAAATATAATAAAAATCATTTTCCCTTGAGAAAACGAAATGACTTTTCGAACTAATGGTTGCTTGATTGAATATGTTCTCGTGAAGCAGGCGCAAATAGAAGAATCGATAACAGTCAGGCGATTAAAACCGTTCGAAAAGCAACATTTGCGGGGACAAAGTGGCGTTCCACGGGATGCAGCCCGCATGTTGCGCCGCAAAAAAAGGAGCGCGCCCCTGGACAGACTAGCCATTTCGAGGCACAATAGCGCAATCATCGAGTCTGTCGATCGCTAAACGCGCCTAATCCCTGATCGGATTCGCTTAAAAGGTCGAAATATTTTTACCGGGATCGTTCCGCCATTATCCACGCGTTACGTTCCCAGAGGGGTTCGGTGCGTTAGTGCTCGTAAAGAGCGAATCGGAAGCTATGGAAATCGTTGGTATTTTTGCCACGTAGGTTGCAGGCCTCGCGAGCATATTAGATATTAGATTTAGCGCGCTTACAACTGTCGCTGTACCTAATTAGGGGTGCGCTCCCCTGGCGGAACAGATGGCAGCCCTCAGGCTACGAGATAATTCCATGGAGAGAGAGAGAATGGTTCAAGGGTGGCGGAGCTGGAGAAAACCGTCGGGGAATAGTTGTACGCGGGAAAATATAGGAAGGAACGTCGGATAGAAATGAACAAAGAGGAATCGGCTCTGTCGCGGTGGAAGGGGGGTAGGGGCTTCGAGGGAGATAAGCAAACTTGGGAATAGATTCTACGGTGGAGATGTATGCTCGCGATCCAATTCGCGGGGCGACATTCGTTATCAAACTCCTTTAATAATTCATCGAAATTAGATAATGCCGCGGATTGGATAAAGGGAGGGCAGCGTGGGCCACGTCTAGCTATTCGGGACTGTTAAACGGAGAACGGTAAAGCGAGCCGGTGGCTCGTTTATTGGGTTAAAGGTTTCATTCGTCCTGGAACACAGGTCTCCCGATCCGATATCGAGGACAATGAGTGGCCCTCTCGATATTATATCTGTGTTCTCGAAACTATCTATCTATCTATCTACTCGTCCATCTATCTATCCCCGTCCTGGACGGCGAGATTGCGCGAACAGCAATCGAATAACTCGCCGTATAAAATCCGCATTCGCCACCCCGGAGATGATAATGCGGCCAACCCTTGAAAAATCGGTAATCTGGAACCGTGAACGGGCTCGTAAAAACGATCCGATCTCGGAGAGGGCCCGGACACCGTGACGACCGAATGCCCGTTCAATGTATGTGCATTATTTTATCAAAGTACGCGCGGATTCTCGATCGGCTGAATCTTTGAACGATCCAACGCCCACCATCGGGGCTATACGAGAATAAATTACTGACGGCTCGAGAACTACGGCGAAATTCGAACTATGGCCATGTTCACTCACTACGTTATTTCGCTCGAGGAAACACGGGAGGTTTGTTCGGTCATCCGGGTCTGTCCGGGCACAAACAATTCGCGGACCACTTGGAAAAATTTCGTCCACCTTTGTTTTTGCGCTGCGTAATGGCCGAAGTTTGTCAACGAGTCTCGTAATTGTGGGGAAAAAACTGTCCGGGCAATGTTGTAGAAAAAAGAAATTATGGTCACATTGATCAATTAAGTTTGATCGGTTGGAAGCGATATTTTTCGCTGGATCCTATTTCAACCCGTTCGCGGGTCAAATAAATAAATAAAAAGCTGGAGTCTACTGATCTAATTGAAATTCTCTTCGTCCCTGTCCAGGATAAAAATTTACAATTTTTGTTATAAAACGCGCGCGACTGAGCGAATTTATTCAACACACTGGCCACCGAACCAGCGACGATAAATCATTGTCATTACTGCGTTGCGGACTTTTGTGAATTTATAATTTGTTAAATTGAAAAATAAAAAATGGTACAACGTAAAGGCCGAGGGAATTTAATGTAATTCTAATTCACAAAGGCTACGGTCGTTGAAAATAAGAGAAGCAAAGCTGTATGCAGATCCGTGGTCTGATTAGAGCCATGTTTGAAATTAATTTTTAAGCGTGGACAGATAACTGAGTCACGATTGGACTGCGGATCTGCATGCTGAGTAAAAGTTGATTGCATTAAGTGCGAATATCCGCGGACTAATTAATACGCTTATATTTAACCCTTTTAGTGCCGGAGGCCGATATATCGGCTCTTGCTGCACTAGCGAGAAGGCTCGGGCTTTATAGCGTTTTACTATTCGCATTGCGAAAAATAAATTTATAATACGTTATAAATGGTCTAATTATTATTATTATTTACTTTCTTTATGATCTTTTATACCTTTGTTATTTATATAA
>JAQQRY010000099.1:0-14957 GCA_028455595.1 Lasioglossum vierecki | reverse complement strand
CAGAAGAAGTAACCACTGTATTTACTTACATGTGTGTAATAATGGAAGCCGTGATAAATGTTCCTACTTTGGAATCAGATTTTCTAAAAGAAGCGAAATGGACCTACTTCAAGGTCTGAAAAGCTTCAAATAAAAAAAGAAAGATTTTCTAAAATCTGAAAATCATAAATACATTTTATGTATATAACAAAATATAGCAAAATTTGTACCGAACAGACGCAAGAAAGCGAGTTACTTACTACTTTATTGTTTTTTAATGTAAAAACTTGTGAAAACTTTTTTGCGGTATACTAATTCTAAATATCCTGTAGTTTAACACCACATAATTTTTATGCCGTTGCGATGAGTTGCATATGTTTAAAAACACTAATTTATGCAAAAAACCGTCATGAAAATCTAAGAGCTTTTAACCAGGATTGGAGATCGGTAAAAATACGTATAAAAAAATTTTAACATTGACACAGATATGCTTAATGTAATGTACATATCTTTTTGTAACAACATCTATTCCAAATTTCGTCACAAAAATCACTTTCAATATAGAAACTATAACAAGAAAGAGATGCGTATGAATGGAATGCTACTATCAAAGGCGTGTGTATCGAACAAGTGCTATGTTTTAATTGGAGACACGGGTGATTGTTTGGATAAACAAAAAAAAAGTGCACCACGTAATGGCATGTTTATTTATCTATATTGGGGTGTAATTACAACATTCTATGTAAATATTTGCAATATTGATTTTTGGCCAGCTTTTCAGGTCCAATACCGCACTGTGCGGCGTGGTCACTTAAATACGTGCGTGGCCAATATTTTATCATAAATGCATAAAATCCGCAGTTTAGTGATTATACATTACATAACTACATGGAGGACATAATTACTACTCCAATATTCAGAGACTTCCAGTTGATGTGACGCGAAGTTTAATCTAGACCTCTACGAGGGCTACTAGAGCTACGAGTACTTCCCTATCGGAAATATCGATCAGGTTGAAGAACCTTTTTCGGGGGTGTACATATGTATAGGGTGTTCACTCGAACGCGACGCATGATTTTTCACTCACTCACCTGAGGTGGGCATTATTTGGCGAAACAAATATTTCCAGTACTATTTAATATTTTAGATTTTATTTTGCTTAAAGAAAATAGTATTTTAAATAAGATATACAATTTCGAAAATAAAATATTTCTATTTTAACAATCAGAACCACAAAGTAAAATATTTCTATTTTAACAATGGGAACCACAAAATTAAATATTTCTATTTCAATAATCTGTAACACAAAATAGAATATTGTATTTTTTGCGGTGTTATACCTAATATTTTCAGAAATCGTATTACTTATAGGTAATTTAATATTTCTTATCACAACAATAATTTAAAGAAGAAATGGTACTTAATGTAAGAAAACCTCTCGCCAACCTCTCTCCCGTTCTCTTTCTCTCCCTTTCTTTCGCGCTCAATTTTCGGTCCCTTTCAGTAGGCAACCCCCTTCTTATTTTTCGTTTCCCCTTCGGAAAGCAACTCGCTCGGCGTTTTAGGGCGTCAGAAACCATAAAACTATTTTATATGATAGAAAGATAACTATTTCTACTCATAAATCTATTGACTGCGAACCATTATTTTCACCAATAATATTTAAAATTAAAATTGAAAATAAAGACGAAGCCGAAACATTTTCAAAATATTGTTTTGAAATGCTATTTTTAAAAATTACTGCCTCAAATAAATTATTTTATTTTCAAACAATTACTGCATCAAATAAAATATTCTATTGTTCAAAAATTACTGCATCAAATAAAATATTTCATTTTTAAAGTTGTACACATACTTTAAAATAAATAGGATTATTTGTTATTTACTATTTAAAATACTATTTTCCCCAGCTTTGCCACTCGAAGTCACGTGGCAAAAACAAGTTTACAAGAGTTGCAGGGTATGGAGTGCACAATTGGCATCAGTAAAACAAAATTCGAAATCAGTTTGTTTTTATGGCAAAATCGAGGTGACCTTGATATTTACAAATAGGAACACAAATTTCTTTACTATATTTAGAGGACATCGAGATCAATTCAAAACGTAACATATCACTCGATTGAATGACGGAAATATGAAATATGAAAGCTTTAGTTAGAGAGTAAACTATAACAATTGGATTTGTATTATAAAATTAAAAATATTAACATTTTGGCGAGACATTAAGGTTCCATGTGAAATTAATAGTTAATTAAAATTTATATTGAAAAATTCATATAAATTTCTTTTACTATTTATTTTAATGAAACTGAAAATTAAATGATTCTTATTCAATATTATTATTCAATATATAGCCGCGCTCTGATTGGTCTGTGTTTTTTTGTTAATAACTCTTAAACAAAGCCGCTGGCGTCATTCTTGTAAAGGAAAATGTCGCTTCAAATGACCCAAGGAACCTTCCATTTCCGAGAAGTACACGAATTTTGGGACACCCTGTATATCCTGGTGTTGTTCTTTCCACCCCAGGCAGGATTCATCTTATGTACCTCTCTTTCCTCTCATCCCCATATCTCCGCGCTCCATACAGAAGTATTCCTTTTACCACTGCGTCAAAGAGCTTCATCCTCCATATCACGTCTGCCTTAAATTTTCTTTCTCCTATCCCCCATAATCCTTCCATCACCTTCCTTGCCTTTCCTATCCTTTCTTTTATATGCTCCTTTTTGTTGTTTGTTTTGTTTAATATGTATCCCAGGTATTTCAACTCTTTTACCTCTTCTACCTCCATATCTCCCCACTTCCAAATCTCTCTCTTTCTTTCTCTTTTTCCTTTGCAGCATATTAGTATCTTCGTCTTATCGTTATTCGCCTCTAACTTTTTTCTCACGAAGTACCTGCTTGTCCTCCTCATCATCTCTTTCAAACCCTTTTCTTCTTCCGCCATCAGCACTATATCGTCTGCATAACCTAGAGACCAAATCTTCTCTTTCCCTATTACCACCCCTCCGTCTTGTCCTTTCCTCAATGTTTCCTTCAGGTCTGCGACATATATGTTAAATAACGTCGGGCTCATCGGACACCCTTGCCTCACTTCCTTTTCCACCCACAATTATTTTTATATTTGATAATAATAACTTAATTTGTGCATTAAAAACTTTTTTAGAATGAAAAAAATTAATTACATGAAAAATTTGGTATAATAGAAATAATTATTGAATTTATATATATAGAAGCTTTATTATTACAGAGGGTAATATTAACTTAATATTAGAGAAAATGCAACGGAAAGCTAAACATTACGATATTATTATGTCATATTATGTTACTTTTATTTTTCATATTATATTTACATTATATTACATTACATATTTTACGTTTTACACATTTATTTTTCTTTTATTTATGCTATACATATAAATATGTAAAATAATAACGTAGAAATAATATTTACATGTTATACATAACATAATACAATTGTATTACATATTATACAATAAAACTAAATATTATGATAAAAAAATAAATATGACCGCTACGGTAAATCGAGTTACATGTTAGTATAAATATGATCTAATAATTCTTCTCGTGTGTTTTGAATTCGTCTCGGTGTCCCCTAAATATGATAAACAAATAAGTGTTTGCTGTTTCCAGATTAACCTCGATCTCGCCATGAAAACAAACTGTTTACAACATTTGTTTTACTAATATCTATTGTGCATCCCATACTCTGCAACTCTCGTTGGAATTTCCTTTTTGGTGGATGGCTTCAAGTGAGTGAAAAATCGAGCAGCATGGTTTGAAATATTCGCATCGTTTCAATGCTTCGAACGTTGACGTAGGTTACAATTTACACTTTATGTTAAAAATGCTTATAGTTTTTATTTGTTTTATTTCGAACCCTGGCAGAGCTGGGAAAAATAGTATTTTAAATAGTAAATAATAACTAATCCTATTTATTTTAATGTATGCGTACAACTTTGAAAATGAAATAGATAAAATCCTTCTGCGTTGGACTTTAATTTGTAAACCCATCTAGAACCAATGCACTTGTGTCCTTTGAGTAATTCGACTATTTCCCATGTTTTCCTACTTTCGAGTCTATCAATTTCTTCTTTCATAGCACTTTGCCATTTCGATGCTTGTGGCGAATTCGAGGTTCTGATATCTCCAGTATATGTGCCTCAATACTGACACTTCTTACTGAACTTTCTGAATCACTATCGGTTTCGTGATTTGTCACCTTGGGTTTTCCTTTACGACCGTACGGGTTCCTGACCGTTTTCTTTGATCTGCCTTTCTTCTGTGTTTGTACAGGATTGTTATCTCCCACTATTTGCGTACTACCCTCTTAGTTTTCATCCTCATAGGGCAAATCTTTTCTAGTATTTTGTGATGCATTTAAATCTTCAGCTTGTTTGTCAGAATCGTTATTTACCGCAAGGGTCCTTGCATCTTCGTCTTCTGACCAGACATTATCGTACCTCCATTTGTGAGCATCAGTTTTATGGATCCATTTGTAGTCTACTTTATGTTCTACGAATTTGACGTGCTTGGTGGTAACGACATCCTGCTTTTGGGGACACCACAATCTATACCTACGGGTATGAGTCCCATATCCCACTAGGACACATTCTACACCCTATCATCCAATTTGTGTGATCCTTGTTTCGGTAATGGAGCATAAGCAAGACATCCAAACACCCTCAAATGTTGTATGCTAGGCGTTCGTCTTGTCCACACGGCTAAGGGAACTTCATGGTTTATGCCTGCGTGGGTTACCCTGTTTTTTATGTAGGCAGCAGTTGCCACGGCTTCGGCCCAAAACTCTTGAGGTAGTGCTGCTGAATTAAGCATGGATCTGGTCGTATTGATTAACGTTCTATTGATCCTCTCGGCCACTCCATTCATCTGTGGGGTTTCAACATTAGTACGCTCATGCTTTATGCCCAAAGCTGTTAATTGATTGCTGTCTTCATGCACTTGACCGTAGTCTTCCTCGAATAATCATCCGTAAATGTAATAAAATATTTACTTCCGCCTATGGACTTGACTGGTAAGGGACCGCAGACATCAGTATGTATCAATTCGCACACGTCTTCTGATTGTCTATCTTTTAACTTCTTACATGGTGCTTTGGTTACTTTATGTATAGTATGTATTTATATGTATGGTTACTATATAACATGCATCACAGACAAATTTTGTGTCTTTTGTATTAGACAAACCTCGAACTTTATCGTCATGCATCATGGACTTTATGACCTCTTGGCTTGTGTGACATAACCTTTGGTGCCATAACTCATCCGTGTTCAGGTTCAAAACATGCGACTCGATTGATTTTGTGTATCCAGCGTCAACTTTAGCATTGACCACATACAGATCGTTCACTCTGTTTGCTTCACAGACTGTCCTTTTGGTAACCATGTTCCATATGGTGGCTTTCCCATTTTTAAAGGTTAATTGTTTTTGTTTTCTCTCTATTCTCGATACAGACATCAGGTTTTTACGTATCCCTGGAACATAATATACATCATACATAGTTATTGCTCCTTTCTTACCGTTTACTGATGTTGTCAAGACAATGTTTCCGATTCCTCTCGCTGTGAGAACTGCGCCATCGTGTTTATTTGGGTCGGCTGCCGTATTTAAAATCTCGGAATCCAATTCTCGAAATGTTGAGAACCATTCGCGAACCATTCGCAAAAACCATTTTGCACACATGATGTGTCGAACCGCTATCTAACACCCACGACTCGTCTACATCTATAGTATTTAGCGATACTAGAAATGCTTCAGTGTCCTTTTTAGTTTTCGTGTCATGTCTTTGTCTGCCACGATCAACTCTGCTTCTGCAGTCTCTACCAAGATGACCTATCTTCTTGCATTTGTAGCAAAGTATTTCTTTATGTTTTTCAGCATTAGCAGGCTTGTATTTATCAGCATGATTTCTCTTAGCAACGTAGAGAGCTTCTTTCGAGTTTTCTGATTCATCGGTAGTCCTTGCGATTCTTCTGTTGTACTCAGTTAATAGAGTATTTATAATTTCTTTCGATGTGAATTTTTCATCGGGAAGGTTTGCGAGTGTCATATTTAAGTTTTCATATGAGTCTGGAAGTCCTGATAATAGCGTATACGCGGTGTCCTCATCACTTACTTCCGTCCCAGCCTCTCGAAGGTTGGTTGCGGCTATCTTCGCTCTGGCTAGATAATCAGGCATACTTTCGTCCTGTTTCATCTTCAAATGATAAAACTGATTCTTTAGTCTCATAATTCTGACTCTCGATTTGGGTTCGTGAATCTGCTGTAGACTATGCCAGACATCATACGCCGTATTGCATTCCTCAATGTGTACCTGCTGTTCTATGCCAATATTTAAACCTATGGCGGCAATAGCTTTGTTTTCGTTCGTTTCGTGCGTTTTTCTCTGCGCCTCCGTAGCGTCTGGCTGAATTTCTATTTTTGTCAACACGTGGTCTAATAACCCTTTGCCGCGCAGTAGCCATTTCATTTCGATCTTCCAGGATCGATAATTGTCGGCTGACAATTTCGTTATGCGATTTTCTTCTTTAGTCTCCATACTCGTTTTGTTATTTTGTAGAGTATATATGGGCTTACTAAAAATCGACTAACCACGCTGCGCGCATGTAATTTTATTTTAGGTTATTTTGATAACACGTGCGTACAAAGGCTTGCGTCGCGAAACGTTCTTCCGCGCGTTGCTGGACGTTCCTGGGCCCATAATCAATGTCAATGGTTGTGGATAAATAACGCCATCTTACTATTCACGCAACTATATTATATTAATAAACTCAGTAGTATAAAATACATAAAAGAAAATATAACGTGTCTACATATTACAAAGGTAACGGTACATAACGGTATCACAGAGAACAGTCTTCTCTCTTATAATCATCAGACTTGTGGTAACATAGATGGGTAACCTTACATAGAATACTTTTAATATTGCACGGTGCCGATAGGCGTCGCTGTATAGCGGGATCTTCTTCAAATAGTAAGTCAAAATACTATTTTATTTTAAGAATATTGAAAGTATTTGAACTTTGTCTTTCTTATCAATTTCAATTTTAAATATTATAACTGAGAATAATGATTCGGATTCAATATATTTATCAATAAAAATAGTTATTACTAAATAAAATAAAAATGAGGCAAAAAATAAATTTCCTATAAGTAATGCGATTTCTGAAAGTATTAGGTATAACGACACAGAAAATACAATATTCTATTTTGTGTTTCAGATTATTGAAATAGAAATATTTAATTTTGTGGTTCCCATTGTTAAAATAGAAATATTTTATTTTCTAGTTCCGATTGTTAAAACAGAAATATTTTATTTTCGAAATTGTTTATCTTATTTAAGATACTATTTTCTTTAAGCAAAATAAAATCTAAAATATTAAATAGTATTGGAAATATTTGTTTCACCTTATATTGAATCGGGTTTAAAGGATTTATAACATGGAATCGCCGAAAAATGCAAAAACATTATCGTTAAACAACGGATTTATGCATTTATGACAAAAATGAGTAGGTGTAATTTAAAAATTTACAAAAAACCGTTAGAAAAATTTAAAAATACGGTTCTATTGTTTTCATCTTCATACACCGTATTAAAAAAGAAAATAAACTTCCACTTCACTCCAGTTCGTTCCAATTCAGGTACAGTAGAGACTCCCGTATCCGAACTAATCGGGAGACAAAAATGGCCGGATAGTGGAATTTTCGGATAAGAGTACAATTACTTTTCAATTCAATTGCATTCCGTTGAATTCCATTCAATTCAATTGCAATCCATTCAATTCCGTTCAATTGCATTCCATTCAATTCCATGTTATTCGATTTTATTTCATAATTGCGTAGCGTTGCCGCTAACCTTAGACCGCATACAGGGTGGTCCTTCTAGGTAAGGCCAACTAAATATCTCTTCAGGTTATTGTGATGCAAAAAATTTTCAATATTGTGTTTCTGTGTTTTAATATCTGTGATAGTAGATTTCCAAATACCGTGTATTCTTGCTAAATTCGTTGCGCTTTCACCACTTTCACAAGATCTTTAATTATTTTCTATTTCTCTTTCATAGTTAAAACTACACGTCTTCGCACACTTGTGATACTGTTCTCTGCTGCAGACTGAATCGATATTTCAGACTGAAATAATTTCCATTTAATTTATTTCTATAAAACACACCAACTGTTAATAAAATTGATTAAAATAAAATATTAAACATCATATTAAATACAACACAATCTGTTCGGTAGCGGCGCAAAATGGAAAACTATATCGACACTGGAAAGTACGAAAATCCTAAAATTTTTCTATATGCTTTCACATATTAATGTATCTTTTTTTCGCACCTACTGATTTCCATGTCCACCATATTCCAATGAAATCATAATCCGCAACATCTGTCATTTCGAAAATTTTCAAGTTTGCACCGCCTCCGAAAAGATTGTGTTCTATTTAATATGGTATTTTAGAGAAAGTTGGTCTATTTTATAGAAATAATAAAACGGAAATTATTTCATACCTTTCATTAGTGCATTTTTTTAGTTTTTTTCGAAGTCGGTTTAATATTTTTTTGTTTTGCACTTTTTAGTGGAACGAACAGGATTTTTAGAACACCGTGGGACGGTTTCTCTTTCTTATTGGTTAGCACGTTGAGTGCCACGTCAGTCACCGGCGACTGACGCCGACCTTTCCGTACAGGCCGCGTCATTCATCGGTGACTGACGTACTGTCGTAGTACTTACGATACCTGCGCGCGCGGCCTGACGGGGAAGTCGCTCTAAAACCGCGTGGCACTGTTAGGTAATATACAAATAAACAATATACTGATCAAATTGCGTCGGTTAAAATAATACAAAAACCAACAAAATAAAACATGTAATTTTTATTATTATTTAACGAAATATAAAATATTTCTTAATTTTCCCCTGCCCCTCCCGCCGCGCCGCCATCCCCTCGCACCCTTTCAGAGAAGATCAATTTCATCTTTCTGTAATGTGATAAGACTGAAGGAAACTTACACTGCCCAGAAAAAGGAAATTTACCCTTCCCGATGCGTTTTATTTGTGATAAAAACTGCGAAGAATGAAAAAATGCAAAAGGGTCTAGCCGAATTAGCATGGGCCAGCGGCTCCCGCTCTGATTTTCCCGATTCTTGTCTTAAAGCATAGTTTTATGTCTAAAAAAACATTGTGTAAAATTTCAAATGTCTACCCCCACCGATAAGGGAGATATTGGGGTGATTTCCCCGGCACTTAAATGCAATTTTCTCTAAAACGAGAAAAGATATCGACATGAAATAAACGGCAAACAAAAGATATAGATGCAGTCTATATTTCAGATTTTTTTCAGAATTTTTTGCTAATTATTTATAGTTGAAAACAATTAATTAATTTTTTGGGAATTTTTTTAACCCTCTTCCCCTGGGTTGACACCCACCAAAAAATTCTAAAGTATTGCTATGATGCTAAACTATTTTGTAAAAAAATTTCAAAAGTATCCATTTGGTGGAACAGTTTAAAAAAAAAATAAAGTATGCCGGCGAACGCTCGTAACAGCGCAGCGACCGAGTCCCCTTGCGTTACGGGAAGTCGGCGCCTGTACAGAAAACTGATACATGTAAAGATGCGACTAAATCTTGTAATATATGATTACAGTTGCATGTCTAAACAATTATATTTTAAGAAATAGCTTACATTTATGAAGAAAGAAAAATACGTGTAAAGCTAATTTATTGCTGTTAAGTAACAGAAAGAAGAAGCTACTCTTAAGTATCTTGTATGGTCACGGTGTTAGAGGTTCTGCTCGATGCTGCGGAGGACTCGATTTCGATTCGTCCTTTAACTCCACTTTCTTTTCTTGTTTTTTTCTTTTTTTATATGTATTTATAAACTAACGATTTTTATTGTTTGCAGTTCAATATTCTATAAAACAAACAATTATTAATTTATACTTGTCATATAGATTAAAATGTTTTATATGTTTCTAATTTTGCGGGAATATAAATCTAGTTTTTATTATTTACGCCCATATAATGGATTTATTCCTTTTCCTTTTACTCTTCATTACGTTACTATAATGCAATATGATGCTTTGTATTTCTGCGCTCAAATTCTGAATACTACGCAAGTGAGAGCGATATGACAAGTATAAATTAATAATGGTTTGTTTTATAGAATATTGAACTGCAAAAGGATACGTCAGGATACGTTTTCTCGTTATCCGATCGAGCTTAAACATCGCACAGATTTTGTTTTTATTAATTAGATTTTATCCATGGATAGTAACTGTATTTAATAAATTAAATATCTGCGATATTATTAATCAATTTGCAAATGAAAAAGCTTGGAAAATAAATACATAAGTTACTTTTGTTTTTTTGTTTAATACAGAGTTTGTTTTTATACAAAACAAGGTAGCTAAATATAGACGTATATTTTTCACTATTAATTTTAATGTAGTGAAAATAATATATTTAACACTCCTAAAGTCTTCTAATCTCCTTACCGTTTTAAATGCCATCTACTCGTATTATATAAACGAGTATTGTGTAACAAGAAAAATCTATATTTATTTCAATTTTACAGTTTCCGTTTCACAAAACTCCCTGAGTGATTTATCTACCTACTCCGTTTCATAAAAAAATCGAAAAATTCTTAGAGTTCTTGTTCTATTATTTTTTTTTGCACGTTCACCTTTGCTTCAAATGCCAAGTACGCAGCGCTTGACGCAGCTATTTTGAATTATGCAGATTATTTTTTCGTTATATAATTGTAAAAAACATTTATTGAATTATTCATATATGCAGTACATTATCTCAGTTTAGTACTCTGGTATTATTAATATTCAAAATCTGTTCTTTTAATTATTGCAGGTGATACAATAACGATATATAGAAACATTAAATTGAAATTGTGTTTAGATCACTGATGGAATCAATATTACACATGTTTTGATAACTAAAGACTACTTTAATAGAATACTCAGTTGAAAGGGACTATCATTGTAAATATTTAAAAAAGGGGGTGGTTTCATTTTAAAAAATGAAGGTGACCTTCATGTTTCGAAGAAAACCATTAAAAACGCAAAATTTCTTTGATACCATACGAGCCCTATATTACCATTAAAGTTTGCCCTAAGGCATTTAACATACCTTTAGAAAGAACAAAAATGTTTGAGGTAATAACGTCAGGTGACTCACCCTTGTATACAATACTCAAATTTGTATATTATATACTAACTGATCCGACGGACGTTGTCCTGTGCAACTTTCAATAAATTTATTTGTGATTGTTTTGTGAATTTGTGAAAAGTTATTGGAAATGTGTAAACAAAGTAAAAATAAGAAAAAAAGATATTTCTGTGTGATCAAAAAGCACTTTAATTCTTTCTCGAATTTTCCATTTTTCCAGACAACTTTTCCAATTTTTCTTACCTTAAAAACCTTATTCGGACTATTATGAACATTTTTTCTTTGAATTAGTCAAATCGGTCCAGCCGTTCTCAAGTGATGTACATACAAGCCCCCTAGTTCTACACAGAACTGGGGAATATAGTATTTTAAATAGTAAATAATAACTAATCCTATTTATTTTAAAGTACGTGTACAACTTTGAAAATGAAATATTTTATTTGATGCAGTAATTGTTTCAAAATAAAATAATTTATTTGAGGCAGTAATTTGTGGAAATAGCATTTTATTTGAAGAATATTCAAAACATTTCTATTTTCTCTTTTTATTTTCAATTTCAAATGTAAATATTATTGCTGAAGATTATGGTTCGAATTCAATACATTTATGAGTGTAAATACTTTCTTAACGATTAGATAAGACTGTATGTTTATGCAATTTCTCCGAGTATTACAGCAATGCAAAGAGTAAAATATTTTATTTCGTGTGTTAGATTGCTAAAATAGAAATATTTGATTTTTTGGATCAAATTGTTGAAATGGAAATATTTCATTTTCAACTACAGATTATGAAAATCGAAATATTTTCAATTTTCGAAATTGTATATTTTATTTAAAATCGTATTTTCGTCAAGCAAAATAAAATTGCTTTCCATTCTATTCCGTTCAATTTCATTCCGTTCAATTCAATTCCGTTCAATTGTATGTACCTATTTAAAATGCTATTTTCTTTAAGTAAAATGAACTCTGAAATATTGGAAGTATTTATTTCGCCAAATAATGCCCATCTCTGTTTGAAACAGATCGCATTGGAGATTAGAATTTTTGTCCTAAAAGAATATATTGATCGCATTATGACGTTGAATATGTTACTACATTTTTCTGTCGCATTCTTTCCGACTATATTAAGTCATACTAAAAGCAATGGTGTCTGCAACAAGGTTCAGAGGTCAATAGTTCGGAAGATTATCCGGCAGACGTTCAGTGACTGCGTAATCGATGCACAGACAATGACTTTCCCGCTATTTCAAGCATTAAATTTCCGAGTTGACTGAAGTAAACATCCATCTAAACGAGGTCGTGAATTAAAATGTTCGGAATATGTCGATTCTAACGTTCATTCAATTTAAATGTTTCCGTATGTCGATTGCGGTTTGTTGCTAACAATATTTTTATGCTTTTGGCGCACTGGGTCGATCAATTATTATTTTAAACACTATTTGCAAATTACCATAATAATCTTTTTCTAGGTTTCGATCTTACTTCAGATCATTTTCAAAAAATAGAAGGATTGCATCTGTAAATTATTAAACTCAATAATTACAGACGTTTTTACGTTTCGATTTTACTTTAGATCATTTTCAAGAAAATAGAAGAATTGCATCTGTAAATGATTAAACTCAATTGCGCGGAGCAACGAGATGAGTCAGTTCAGGTCATGACATTATACATATCTGAATGTATTTTTCGTTCAGTTACACGTTGTAACAAAAAAAAATACAGTTAAGTATTAAAACACAATGATGTCCTTGATAACTCTGAAAAAATGACTTTCAGAAAATAATATTCTTGCCACTGACACCATGCACATTACGTAACAAATATTTTAAGCATTGCAATAACCTGAAGAGATATTTAGGTGGCCTTATTTAAAAGGAGAAACCCTTTATGCGGTATAAGGTTAGCGGCAACGGCACACAATTATAAAATAAAATCGAATAAAATGGAATTGAATGGAGTGGTATGTAATTGAATGGAATGCAATGGAACGGAATTGAATTGAATGGAATGCAATTGAATAGACTTGAATGGAATTGAATGGCATGGGATTGAATGCAATAAAATAACTTTGAAAGAAATAACCTTCGTAAAGAAATATTCTAGCCAGATATTTGATCCATTAACACCAGGCACATTACGAAACGAATATATTTCAAATTCGTGTTTGCGGTCGATCAGCTATTGTGGTCGATCCGCGCATTTCTACGAACATTTGGGCGCGCACTAACGCGAATGGGTAGCACTTGCAAATCTGATTGCAGGGCAGAACATTCATAATATATAGAATTATTATATAGAACAATAAGAAATTTAATATTAAAGAAAAGGAGAAAACTATAAAGAAAACGTCTATAAAGTTAAATACTTTTTCTTTTGCACTAGGCAAGTAGGTAACAGTTTTTTCCTTTTCTTTAACGTAACGCACGACAAAACATAATTAAGTTACAGACGCAATTCTTCTATTTTTCTTGAAACTGATCTAAAGTAAGATCGAAACGTCGAAAAGAAGAATTATTGTGGCAATTTGCAAATAGTGTTTAAAATAATAATTGATCGAACCAATGCGCCGGAAGCATAAAAATATTGTTCATTCAATTTATTCTGTTCAAAGTAGTTAGACACGCAGTCGCATGAAAATATGTAACTATCAATAGCTCTGCGAGCAAACAGTTTTCAATAATTGTAATTTCTAATTGACGAATGAACTTTGACGTTCGTATCACCTTTTAGTTAAGTTCTGATCTTTATCCCATACGCTGACCCGAAAATCACATTCAACCAGTGTTGGGAAAACTGTCATTTCAATAATAAATAATAAATAACAAATGAAGTTGTGATTGTATATAATTGCAAATATCAATTAAACTTTTTATTCAAACGAAAGTCATTTAAATAATGATGAAAGTGTTCTATTTATTATTTCTTATTTGCAAATAGAAGATTACTTGGATTAAGGTGGAAATCAAATAAATAATTTTTGGTTTACTCTTACTTGTTCTATTTTGAATGTGCGGATAGCTAGTATCTCAAAATCGCCTCACACAACTGAACAACCTCTAAAGCATTCTTATAAAGCATTCTTAAATAATGCACAAGAGACGACGTTACATTAACATCACTATCGTTGCTGATGACAGTTGCAAAGAAAATTTGCTTACCAACTGTAAATAATGAATAATAATCTAGTATTATTAATACTAAATATTTAATCGCGCGAATAATATGTCAACACAAATAATAACTGAAAAATATGTAATTGTGATTTCGATTTAAATAATTATTTCTTTAAATATTGCTCAATTGAATCGTATCTCACCTTGTAGAATTATAACACCAAACAATAAAGCGAAATGACCCCTTTTAAGTTTCCGAAGAGCTGAAATGAAAAAGAAATATTGTCCAAGGCTGCATTCACTGCGTACGGATATTTTATTCCATGTATTGTTATGGCTGTAATATTTGTATCACACACTATTTACGTTGGAGACTCCCGTAACCTAACCGCACCCCCCTTTTTCCGAATTCCCTAATATACGGAGGTGAATATTATTCGTATGTTCTATTATCGGCACAAAGTTTCTTAGAGATGTTTGCATGCAACGTATTCAGACGTAATAAATACTTTTCTGTATTTGGCCGGTTAAATGTAATCATATCGATTCAGTCTGAAGCAGAGAACAGTATCACAATGGCAAGTAAACGAAGACGTGTAGTTTCAACTATGGAAGAGAAATAGAAAATGATGAACGACCTTGAAAGTG
>JAQQRY010000098.1:0-14960 GCA_028455595.1 Lasioglossum vierecki | reverse complement strand
CGTAGTCCCGTAAGGCTGGCAGTCTTTAACAGTATCTCGTCGGTGCTCTGTTCGACGGTAATGAAACACCCTCGACCGGTGATAACGTCGCAAGTTTTATTCCGTTTGTTTTTTTTTATGGTGACATTTTAATCTTAGCTTCCATCTCTTGCAATCGATGCAAAGAATTTTTATTTTACAAAAAGATTCGAAGTCTAGGAAAAATAAAACAGTTAAACAAATAAAACAATTAAAACAAATAAAAATAATAATAAAACAAATAAAACAGTTTATTTTTCTTTCGTTTTCCCTTCTTGCATGTGACTGAATATTTATTCAAAAATCAGTATTGTCGGTAAAAAGGAAAACTGCCATATATTTGTAAAACAGAAATTTACTTTAGCAACATCTGCCATATTAATGCAATCTGCCATTACCGACGACGCTGTCCTGTATAAAGTCATTCGCCGCATTTTTTTGTATAAATATCTTTATTGCAAATAAGAGTAACAATAAAAATATAAAGGCCTCGAATTCAGTCGGATCCATTAGCCACATATACATGCGTAATCTATAACTAAATAACAGTTCGGCTTACTTGCTATATGTTGCACTTTTCCTGTATACAGGGTGTCCCAAAATTCCTTCCAGACCGGGAAATGGGAGGTTCCTTGGGTCATTTGAAGCGACATTTTCCTTTACAAAAATGGCGTCCGCGGCTTTGTTTAGGAGTTATTAACGAAAAACACGGACCAATCAGAGCGCGACCTGGGCAGCCGCGCCGCGCCACGCGAGCAGGAGAGCGATGACGGTACGCCGTGACATCGTAACGAACAAGAGTTTTTCGATTATGTGAATGCTCACCGATTTCAATGAGCTTTGGATATGTGGTCAAGACCATTATTCTGAACAACATTTCTCTTTAAAATTTGTGGCTGTCGGCTTTAGTTTGCGAGATAATCGCGAAAAAACTATAAAAAATAGCGGACATGACCTACGACAACTTTACCCGAACGAAAGTAGAGGTAGAAACTGCTTGTTTTAAAAACTCACCTATTCAGTCGTAAATCCATTTGCTGCCTCGAAATGTGACAATGGGTCAGTCGGTGACGAAGTACTACACAGATGTCTTCAGGTATGCGACAGTACCGCAATTCAAGGGGCGTACAGCCAAGTCAACGAACTGCACAGCTGGTAGTGGATTTCAGGAATACGACACGCTGACGGATACGCGGTCAACGATCTGGACTTTTCACTTTCACTTTCAAATCGATAAATAAATTATCGAAAAATAAATCACAATAAACGTACGTTTTCACACTGGGAATATTTTTCGGCGACAGTCGATGCACTAAAATCCTTCAACAGCGATGAACTCACAATTCTTTGGCCGGTAATTGCACCGCTGATGGTGGCTGTCAAGTATGCGATCGCAGTCAAATCCAAGGGCTGCAAAAAAGTGGCAGCAGCATCAGACCTGCAACGGCCGTAGGTGATACTCATGAGGCAGAGACTTCGACTGACTGCAGTTTTCCAAAAAAGCTGCGAACACCCCCCAAATATCCCCACCACGAAGAAAAACTGAGGATACAGGAACATTCTAAAAAATCACGTGTTTTGCAGAAGTTGAAACTGCAGCAGTGTGACTCTTATCTTTCCTCCACGATAGAAAACAGGGATCCTCGTCTTCGCGGAAGGGATCGTGCCATAAATCAGAACTCTGCAGTTACTCGGGAATGTCCGCAAGGACACCGGAACGGAAAAATTTTCTCCTGTGCATCGACTGTCGCCGTGAAATATTCGCAGTGTGAAAACGTACGTTTGACTGTACAGTGAAAAGTGAAAGAAAAATTCGGGATGTTCTTCTTTTAAAAAGTTGTGATTTTTGCTGCAATACAAGGGATATTGCAATTGTTATTAGTGTTATCGATTTGAAAGTGAAAGTGAAAAGTCCAGATCATTGGCCGCGTATCCGTCAGGGTGTCGTATACCTGAATTCTACCACCAGCTGTACAGTTCGTTGACTTGGCTGTACGCCCCTTGCATTGCGGTACTACCTTGGATCGCATACCTGATGACATCTGTGTACTTCGTCACCGACTGACCCATTGTCACACATTTCGAGGCAGCAAATGGATTTGCGGCTGGATAAGTGAGTTTTTAAAACCATTAGTTTCTGCCTCTTCTTTCATTCGGGTAAAGTTGTCGTAGGTCGTGTCCGCTATCATGAACACCCGTAATGAATTGACAAGTAATGTTTTTTTGCGATATCTCGTAAACTAAAGCCGACAGCCAAAAATTTTAAAGAGAAATGTTGTTCAGAATAATGGTCTTGACCACATACCCAAAGCTCATTGAAATCGGTGAGCATTCACATAATCGAAAAACTCTTCTTCGTTACGATGTCACGGCGTACCGCCAACGCTCTCTTGCTCGCGCGGCGCGGCGCGTCTGCTCAGGTCGCGCTCTGATTTGTCCGTGTTTTTCGTTAATAACTCCTAAACAAAGCCGCGGACGCCATTTTTGTAAAGGAAAATGTCGCTTCAAGTGACCCAAGGAACCTCCCATTTCCCGGTCTGGAAGGAATTTTGGGACACCCTGTATATTTATCTTAAACTTTAATATTGTTTGCATCACAGTATTCCTTAAGTATTTTTAATAGTCTAGTCTTTGGCTCGCTTAAAAAATAACTTACATCTACCGGTGGTTTTACGTTAAGTTTCCTCAAATTTTTAATAAATTCTTGTCTACCGTTTTCATATAGTGGACATTGCCATAATATATGGTTCATACTTTCTATCGGGTTTCCGCAATCACATTCCGCGCTTTCTATTATACCTTTTCTAACTAATGATTCTTTAGCATTATAATGATTTGATCTTAGTCTACACATTCTTACAATTACATCTCTTGGGAATCCTCTTTTATGAAACCATGTTTTTTTCTTTCTTCATAATGTCTTTGATAATAAAGTATACCTTTTGTAATAAAATGTTGTTTGAGATTGTCCTGAAATTCCTCCCACATTTGTTCCCTGTATATCTGCTTCAAATCTGTATAAGGTATTTTAATTTTTTCATTGTATTCAGTTGTTGTAGCTGTTTTCGCTAAGCGGTCTACAACTTCATTTCCTTCTATACCTCGATGCGAAGGAATCCACATAAATTCTACTTTATTGTCGTTTGTACTTTTCTCTTTGAACTGTTTGAGCTTATTCTTACTTTCTAAAATATAATTATTATTTTTAATATTGACAGCTTTTTACTTGATAGACATTGTAAGGCACTAAGAGAGTCCGTAATAATAACGTAAGACTTTCTGGTATCTTCCAAGCACACATCCAGAGGTTGCTTTTTGCATGCTGACCGTCTGACTAATATCCTTATTAGGGCAATAAATAGCTGCACCTGTGGATATTTCTTCTGCGCATTTTGAACCATCAGTGTAGATACAAGTACTCTCTCTGTACTTTTCATCCAAAATGATGTTAAAATCATAATTCGATGCGTCAGATTCCTGTAATTGTTTTCCACTGTCTATGTTGCTTTCTACTTCTGTTAATATTGTTTTGTAGTCTGTTGCCAAGCATGGATAGTTTTCTTTCTTAGGATACAGATATTCCACTTCCTTAACTTCCTTTATGCATTTGTTTTGTGACGTGGTATTTTTGCCAACGTCTTCCGTAAGTTAAGAACAGAAGACCGGGTCACCTTCCGCTGCCGTAAAAGCGAAACAAGTAGGGGCGAGCGATCTCCCTGGTCACGAACGAGACCAGTGGGCAAATTTTCATGTTTTGAATGTCGCGTCAATTTGCGTGACGCAAGTTTCCAGGACCGCCACCGGGTCCCAAGGGAACCCGGGACGCTTTTCCCAACGAGACGAAAGCCCGGAAAGAATGTCCAGCGAAAGGATATAGCTGCCGAGGGAACGACACGGCCCAGGAGAAACAACCTGGAGGCGCCGCCGAGAGCAGAAGTAGCCAAGAAAACATCTCAGCTACTTCGGCGTCGCCTCAACCGGGAAGCAACGGGCCCGCTGCCGGATTGGTCGATGTCGATCGCCTCAGAAAAGAGCGGCGAATCCTCGGTCCTCGCTGCCGGAGAAGTAACCAATCACCGGACGTCAGGGACCATCGCGTGGCGCAAGGACCCGATCGAAAAACCGATTGCGATAGGCCTAAGGGCTCCACCGGGAAAATCGAGCGGAGAGGGGGGGACGCCTCACTCTCGCGTGCCCGAGTCACCGCGTGAGAAATCACTTCTACGTTGGCTCTAAACGATTCCACGTGTACTTGTTACTGTGTGTTACTGTTCGCCTTTTGTATAAAGTACGTGCTGCCAGAGGAAATCCGTCAAACACCAGCCGTCTTGGTAAGCTTCCGTCATTTACCTTTCGTTAAAATCAGTGATTTCTCTTTTGCGTTGGCTCGGTAAGCGAGGCGGGTTCGCGACCGCATCACGGGAATTTTCGAACACGTTTCGTGGCTGCCGGCTGCAGCGTAGTTCGCGAAACGTAAAAGATTCGAGCCTTGTTGAGACAACTAGAAGTCAATTCGAACGCGATATTCCATCCGAATCTGGGCGTAGATCGCGTGTAACGCGTGCGCGAACGCTAACACCGCGTTGCTGCCGAATTTGTCGCGATTGTTGAGAAGAGTCCAGAAGGACGAGGCGCGGTCGACTTCCATCCGTCGTCCTATTGTACGCGCCGGTTAACAAAGTACGCTGCCGGTTGTCACCGGCCTAACGATTCTGTCATCCGTCGTAAATAAAGTATTGTTAACCCAGATTTCGTAGTTGTTTGTCCGTGAGAAACCTTCCCGCCGCGGGAATGCCCCGTATCCAACCCGCGTAGTATCCTGGACCCGTTCACGTGAAATCTGTGTTCTTTTCCGGTTGTCGCAGGCTCGTAGGCAAATCGAGAGAGTCGTCGTTTAACTAGACTAATTAACACGGCACCTTCAGTGCCTGGCGTCCGAATATTCGCGGTCATTTATTAGCGAGCTGCCGGAAAAATACGAGTCTGCGAACAACTTTTGTCCCGGGTGGACCGCGTGTCGCGCTGCCGCACGTGGCCCGGTTTCTTAGCCTGTAAATACTCGGTGTCGCCGAGGACTTCACCCTTCTGGCGAAGTTCGTGGTCAGGCGACGTGACAGTTTATTATATCATTTTTGTACTTTTCTCTTATGTTGTTAGGTGAGTTGATTATGAGCCTAAATTCTTCAATGTATTTGTTAGTACTGTGTTGAGTATTCGATATGATTTTGTTTAAATATAATTTACACAAAAAAGATGCTCTGTCCTGTAGATATGGTATACATGCCTCCGATAGAACTACATTTGATGGCGTACTCATACGCAGTCCTAATGCCAACTTTATAACAATTGTTTGGATGGATTCAATTCTTTTCTTTTGGTGATCTCCTTCTGGATAGTAAATGAAGGAGGCATAATCCATCCTAGATCTTATATACGTTTTGAAGATTATCAATAACGTTTCTGGGTCTGCTCCCCACCATACTCCTCTGAGAAACCTTATAATGTTTGATGCTTTAAGACATTGTTTTCTCATATTATCTATGTGACTATTAAATGTTAGATTACTATCAAGATCATACCTAAAAATTTAACTTGTCCTGTATTGTACTTAATACTTTGTTCTACTCTTATGGGTACAGTGTTCAGTCTCAGATTTCTGTTATTAAAAATTACTATTTCAGTCTTTTTTGAGGATAAATCTAGCCCAATTTGCTTTAAATTATAATTAACTATTTCGATTGCTTGTTCAATTTGTACTCTAGCTTTATCTAAGGAACTATCTTTAACATAAATAGCAATGTCATTTGCGTATTATGATATTTGTATATTCTTTTCTATACCTTTAAAAATTTGTGACACATATATATTGTATAACCACGGACTCAGTACTCCCCCTTGTGGTACACCCTTATAAATTTTTCTGTTGTAGTTGCCATTTGTAAAATTTATAGACCTACAGTGCATCCAATTAGCTATAAAACTGAGTGTTCTTATCGGAATTGATATGTCAGCCAGTTTCTTCAGCAGAATGCCGCATTGAACATTATCAAAAGCCGCACTTACATCTAAAAAAGCCCCTACCGTGTACTGCTTATTTATAAAACCTGCTTTAACATATGTGATTAAATTGATAAGATTGTCGATGCAGGATCTCCCTTTTCTAAATCCTGATTGAGAAGGTGGTATGATTCCCTGTTGTTCAGACCAACATTGAAGTCTATTGTTCAGCATTCTCTCAAACAGCTTGCACATACATGAGGATAATGTTATAGGTCTGTAGCTATTCCCATCTTGTTTTTTGATGAATATGATCTGACAGCTTTTCCATTCTTTTGGTATGATCTGAAATGTATAAATTTCATTAAATATGTCCAAAAGCAGTAGTTTGCATCTTAATGACATATTTTTCTAATCATTTTATAGTCTATGCCATCCGGACCCGGAGATGAGTTCTGGTTTGTTTTTTCAATTGCATAGTTGAGTTCCACGAAACTGAAAGTGTCATTCAAAAATTCGTTTTCTTGTCGTCAAGCTCAAGTTTAGGTTTGTTTTCCACCCATGGTGGACAAACTTTTTCTATAGCTTTCTCTATTTCTTTGTTGTAGTTTTCTGCCATTACCTTGTTTGTATTTTTAACATTTACCCACTTGGATTTTAGGATTTTTATTTTGTTCCATAGATATGTTGGTGAAATTCTATGATTTAAATTTGAAGCAAAGGTCCTGAATCCTTCTTTCTTTTTTCTTCTTAAGACTTTTTTTGTTGTTGCTACCTGTTTCTTATACTGAAACCAATTCTCAAAATTAGAGTTACTCCTCCACTTTTTAAAGGCTGCTTTTCTCAATCGTATTACTCTACTACATTCTTCGTCCCACCAAGATACAGGATTTCTGTGTATATGATTAGGCATATCTTGCTTTTTAGGTGTACTTCTTCCAATACTATTTATCATTGTATTTATAAATTCCTTATATTTTTCTAGAGTGGTTAAATTTAAGGACGAAATTGTCAATGACTGATAACTATTACCGATCAGATTGTGATACATGTCCCAATTTGTTCTTTTGGAAGATAGTCGGTTGCTTTTGTTTCTGTGTATACATTTTTCAATGGAAATAGATGTAGCAAAGGAAAGTGGTCTGATCCCAAAGGATTATCGTATTGTGTAACTTCTGTAATACTTGTTAAATTTCCTGTTGTTATAATTAGGTCTAGGTTGTTGATTGTACCATTTCTCGAATCTAAATATGAACTTGTGTTTGTGTTAATAATGTCTAAATTAGCATTTTCGATTATATTTTGAAATTCTATACTATTGCTGTCAGAGTAGTTGCAATTCCATGACATGTGATGGATATTGAAATCTCCTACAATGATGTATGTCCCTAGTTTTTTTAAATTTTCTATAAACTCCTCTCATTCCTTTGAGTTTAATGTTTGTCCTGGTTTTCTATAACATGCTATGATTGATAACGGCTTCTTTAAATTGCTAATTTTTATGCTACACAATTCTGTGTTTGTATCTTTAATTTTTATATCATTTAACGATGAGAAATTAAGATATTTAGCAATAAATATTATTATACCTCTACCTTTTTTATTCATTCTATCCTTTCTGATTTGATTGTAACCTGCTACTTCAAATATATCTCGTTCTTGAAGCCATGTGTTGTTGATAAAATTGTTTATTATTCGTTCGTACATTGCAAGCGATTAAATATCTTACATTTTACTAACACGATAATAATCTATACAAATACTGGCCTTTATGAACAGGTCACTCTCCCGATTCGCCGTACTTTGCTTTGTTCTCGGTGAGCTCAGGTAGACGGTCAATCACCATGAGTCGCCTGGTGCACATATGGTTTCCCATACATTAACCGTACTCCGTTCATGATCCAAGGTGATCATTGAGTGACGGTCCGACTCACTGATTGTTGTTCTACCTGTGCCTTGCCTTTCTCAAGCTCAGGTAGTAGCTCTTTATACTGGTTCGTTTACCCCACATTCGGTTTCCCAAATGTGTACCATACTCCTTTTATGACCCGAGGTGATCACTGAGTGACGGTCCGAACCAAGATTTCATAGAACTCTTTTATACCTTTATATTATATAAAGATGGCTACTATCCACAGAGAGTGACCGTCCCGCTTGCTTTCTACTAGCACGACTGACCGCTTTCCATCGTGATGCTTGCTGTTTAATTTACCCCTACTCTGCATACTCTCCATTTGGATGCCAAATCTGACATACATTTATCAATGCCCAACACACACACACACAAACCCAAGCAGTTCAATGAACTTTAACGTAACATATAATCAACTTAAACCAAACACATGAACGCTTTAACTAAACTAAATCAATTCTTAACACCATGTTTCTGTACAGACTACGATGTCTGCTTTATTACATAGTTCTTCTATTTCTGTTCTTTTATTTTTAATACTTCTGCAGTTCCAATTTATTATTTTTAGTGATTTTGTGTCTATACTATTTGTCTGATATATCCATTGTGTTTATTATATTAGTGTTTGATTAAATTCTTCTGCTATCTATTTTTGGCAATTGAGTGTTTTGTCCAGAAGTGTTGTATTTGTTATTCGTGTCTAAGTCCACTTCCTCCGCTAAGTTAGTATTTTTGGGGAGGAATGGTTTAGCATAGCTATGTTGTGTAGAAATTATTTGAAAACTCGTTGATGGTTCTGATTCTGTTTTTTCATGTGATTCTTTTTTATTTTCCTGCTGTTTTAATGCAATGCCATATTTCTTTTTACTGATTTCAAATTCATTATTTTGTACAATGATGTCTTTTACTATTTTAACGGTCTTTATATTTTCCTTATCTTTGCTACTTGATTGCGCATATGTTTTTATCTGAGTCGATGCCTTTGTTTTTCCTTTATTTAAACGATCGATATCACTGTTGTTTTAATTTCGTTTATCCATACATTTGTGTTTTCTTTGAGAGGAAGTTTTGAGCCTCCAATTCTTTTCATCTCATATTCATGTTTCTCACTTACTTTTTTGAGCATAGGAAAATGTTCTTTGGTGATCGCAACCGTTACAGGTTTACTCTTTTCTACTTTCCTTATGTTATATTTTTCTCTTGACACCTGCATCGCCTGATATATACTAGTATTATTTAAAGATCTATAGCTTTGAATCTCTTTCTGGTATTGGTATGCTTTACATTCCGAGTTGAAAGTTATGTGGTGTTTATTACAGTGTATACATATTTTAATTGTGTCTGATGAACATGATGAGGTTTCATGAGCCTCTCCGCAACTCCTGCATTTAGATGGCTTTTTGCACCAGCGTTTCGAATGTCCATATGCTAGACAATTGAAGTACATTTTGATAGGTTCTATATATGCTTCTACTTTCATATTATAGAGTCCAAATAATTGTATGTAATCTGGTAGAACATCACACACACACACACACACACACACACACACACACACACACACACACACCTCTCTCTTCAAATATTATTATTACATTCTCACTAGGTATCCATTGCACTTGCTGTTTTTCCTTGTCGTATATTTTTCAAATTTTGAAAAAAATCAAATTCAGCTGCGTCGACTGATGTATTAAAAAGTGCTGCCCTCTGGCGGATGTAGATGCCTCTTACCAGGATTGTAAAGGCACCGACTAGTAATAGGATAGACCTATCATCTTATGGGACTTGTGCTTAGACCATATACTTCTAGACACGGCATTGGTATAGTATGTGTATAGGAAAGCCGAGAGTTGAGCGTGGCAAAGATAGTTGTAAAATCCAGTAAAATGTGACGTCACAAGATACCCAGACAGCACACTCAGTCTTTAAGACGACTTTTTCTCGTCTTTTTTTGGTCTTTACGTCTTACGGCTCATACAGACGTATTTTACACGTCTAAAAAGTCGTCTTTTTGGGGCCGTCTTTTTTATGGCAAAAATAAGACGACCTTTTTGCGTCTCATTTTTGCCGTGAAAAAGACGGCTTAAAAATTTTACACATCTGTAAAGTGCACAGCGTCGTACAACGACGGAAACAGCGTCGCACAACTCGAGCGAAATAATTGATGTCTTGCGCGTGGGATCAGTAGGATCTCAATGCGTATGCATCGTGAAGAGTATAAAAGTATGTTTCTCGAAACATGCCTAACGTCAATAGTTTGTGTCAGGTTATATGTTCAAGTAGCGTAAAAACACAGAAAGTTGTAAGTGCATAGTTCACGCGACATCCTAACCTATAAAGTGAAAACATGGTTATCGCCGAAGGAGAAGTAAGTGGTAAGTGCTACGCGTGCAGGAAAATCCGTTAGCTGTACATCTCATCCTCTTATTGAAATTCGTACATCATTTTTCCATAAAACATATTTTATTTTCAGTCACTGTCACCAGCGAGGAATCGCTACTCACAGGCAGGCGCAGAGGGTATGAAAGTAGACAGGAGGAAGAGGAGTCAAAGAGCTGCTGTAATTGCCACTCATGGCAGGATGCTAAAGGCGCTTATGGACCATCAAATCCTTTGTGGATCCTGCTCTATGAACCAGACAGCAGCCGCAAATATTATAATTCATTATTTTACCTTTAGTAATGTATTTTTAATTAATAATTTGTATGTGTATATATATGTATATATATTACAAAATATACCTAAATAAAAAAACTAATATGATATACCTAAAATGATGTGTAGAAGATGCATAAGAGGTCCCTAAAAAACACCTGTAAGATCACCGAAAGATGCTAAAAAGCTGTCTGAAAGACCCCAAAAAAAAAAGAATAAAAGATGCATAAAAGACGCATAGAAGGCCGCTAAAAAGACGCCTGAAAAATTCCCGAAAGATGCTAAAAAGCTATCTGAAGCTATATATATAAATGTATGTATATGTAAATATACCTTGAATGACCTTGAATAATTATAGCCACTGAATTCTTAATGAAAGAGACTATCATTGTAAGTGTTTAAAAAGGAGTGAGTTCATTAAAAGAGTTGAAGTGACCGTAATATCTCTAAAAAAATGACATAAAAACGAAATTTTTTGGCATCGTGTCAGTCCCATTGTACCATTTAACTTTGTCCTTACAATATTTTACGTATCCTCAGAAACAACAGAGATATCTGAGGTGCAAACGTTAGGTGACACACCTATCTGAATCGCGTACTCTCTCACGCGTCATCGTTTTTGTAAGACAATATCCACAGACGCAGCTGGACGCAGCTGAAACCTTTTTAGTTTTATTGTACACATATCTGCCAATAACGTGTAATAAATTTCAATGCGGCAATCGACGGCAATCGGTTTATAACTCTATTTGAGTAGAAAACAAGTTTGCAAATTACTATTTGTTTCGTCAATGTTTGTAGGTACTATATACACCAAAAACAAACAAAATTCACGGTTATTATGTTCGTCTTGAAACACGCTTTCAGTTAAATGCATGGAAAAAATCGTCACTCATATGTGTGTGAAGTTATAACGTCCTAAATGAAACGATATTCTAAGAAATTCAGAAGCAACTTTTATGAATTTTTATTGAATTTCAGCATTTAATTGTGGGTTACAGGTATGGAATTTTGGAAAATAAACTACAGGAAATGATACCTTAATTATCTACCAACAAGTTAATAATATAATTTTACATTTTTCGTTTAATCAAAAAATTGATTTTTGACCACGTTTTTCTTGTTTCAACCCACTGTGGCGCCTGAGTGGCTTAACCCTGCGGTAGGGTGGGGGATGTGGTTACCCGATCTTCGTACTTGACTCAGGTGTTTTGAGGCTAGAATAGTCGCGCATGCGCGCGAATAGCGCTCCGTCTAGCAGCACTGCGCTGATTCAGTTCTCATTGTCGTTTTATCCGTCGTTTAACTCACTCGATCGTCGAACAGTTTGTGTTCCGATTTAGTATATCACTTCCGTGGATTTTTAGAGTCACGTGGCTTGCGCGAACATCGTTGTTTACGTGCGCGTACTATTCGGTTTCTTAGATTAAATTTAAATCAAAAAAATTCGATATCATTTTGCTCCAATGGCTCCCATAGTGATGAAACGAATAACCTCGCGAAAACCATTCGAAAACTTAGGCGTTCGACAGAGGCAACGTATTATCAGACAGGTAAGATCAAATTTAACGCGCAATGGGTCGGAAACCCCCGCGAGTGCAGTGTGGAGGACATCACCCCCTCCTCTTCGGTTGTGCAGGATGTCAATTTCGAGCCTCGCCTCACATCCATCCGGTTACATGTGCAGATGGTATCGCGACGGTTTGGCGGATATATTTATCCAATATAATGTATCCCACGCCCTGGGAAATATAATTTTACGCCTTATGCGTCGGCATGCTTGTTTTAAAGATTTACCTGTAGATTCGAGAACGCTCCTGGGCACTCCGCGTAAGAGTGTCATCACATATGAGGTGCTACCGGGAGAGTATATATATATTTTGATGTAGAAGCTAAAATAATTAATTATTTACGCAATTTACGCGAAACCATTTCCATCCGCTTAGAATTAGATTTTCACGTGGACGGGTGCAGCTTAAATACACAAAACACTATTCATTTTTGGCCCCTTCAAATTAGAATTTCCAATATTAAAAATAGCTTACATATAGCAGTTGATCTTTATAGAGGCTTGCATAACCTTTACGCATAAACCTTTAGACGCAGTCAAGTACCTCGAAAAATTTGTCTCCGACATTGATGGGATAATTGCGAATGGAGGCATTTCTTTCGAGGGAAGAACTATTCCCCTTAAATTAAGATCTTTTATTGACGCGCCCGCCCGAGCATTTATTTTGAATCACGCGGGGCATATATCCCGGCGACCTTGTTCCAAGTGCAGAGTTTCGGGGACACTGGAACAAAGTCGTCAAGTTTTCATTGGGACTGACCACCCCCTTCGTACCGACGATGAATATCTTGCTGCCGATGATGCTGCTCATCGCAGAGTCGTCGGCAGCAGTCCATTAGCTGCCCTCCGAATGGGAATGGTAACGCAAGTTCCTTTCGAGTACATGCACTTGGTATGTATCGGTGTAGTTACAAAAGTGCTATCTGCCTGGGTGGACGGGAAATATTCAAATCAAGCTAGACTCTCCGCGAAAGAAGTAGAAATCATCTCCGAGAGATTAAAATTAGTTGCTAATTATTGTCCGTCCGATTTCGCTAGGCGGCCTAGAGAAATCGAGATGTATTCCAAATTTAAAGCCACCGAATATAGACAATTCCTTTTGTATACCGGGCCGGTCGTCACGCGCGGAATTGTCAACGATACCATCTGCTTTCACTTTTTATTACTTCACAGCGCGATTCGAATACTCGTGTCACCCTTATTAATTACGAAGTACCACATATTGGCAACGGCATTTATAGGTCAGTTTGTATCTTCTTGCGAACGCCATTACGGCAAAACATTTAATACGTATAATGTGCACGGGTTATTGCACTTACCTAACGACGCGAAGCGTTTTGGGCACGCTTGATACTTTTTCGGCTTGATAGCAAAGAACAGGCGTGGTTGCGGGCTTTCGCCGCCCTCCTAGTATGCGGAGAGCGGGTCGGGGGGTGTGCGAAGCATCACGGCGCGGCAAAGAGGACCCAGTGAATCCTGGAGTCCTTGGGTGTGGAGGATTTTACGGGCATGTCCCGGTTTACCTCCACATCCAAAAAAAAGATACTTTTTCGTCTTTCCCGTTCGAGAATAATATGTCGTATTTGAGAAAACATATTAGAAAACCGGGAAAACAATTGCAGCAATTCGCAAATAGAATGGCCGAAGTTGATATTTTCGCTCGACGAAATGAGGGAGGTGGTGATCCTTCAACCGTTTGCCCCATCCCCGTAACGAACGTGAATAATAGTATTTCAATCCGCAAAATTCAGTGTACAAATTTTTTTATTGCTACTAATGACCGCGACAACTGTTGTATTTTTTCGGGACGGATCAATCGGGATCGTTTTAAAAATTATCGAAGCAAACGGAAGGTATCAAGTAGAAGCAAAACTGTTCGGGAATATTGATGAATTTTATAATGTAACAATACGGTCTCCTGACCTCGAGGTGTTTAAATGTGCCACTTTGAGCACAGAATCGGTATTTTTTAATTTAGATGCTATACGAGCAAAATGCTATCGAATGCCTTTCTTCGGCGTGAGTGATGACCGCAACAGCGCTTTGGAATTTTCCGAATGGGTTGTCGCGGTCCTCGCACACGCTGAATAAGCGGTTTTTGATTTTTTTCGGTAACATCGCGACATAGTGGAATAGGCCTACTGGGGAAACCACTTTAAAAAAAGTGCATTGACAATGGTACCCCCGTGGTAATGTGGAAACCCATTGAAATCGGAGGAATATCTAATTATGACATCGTACACTTATACAACAATGTATTATTTATATCAATAATGTTCCTTTGTACTTTTTAGGTATCCTAAAAAATAGCTGCGCACTATTTGCATTACAACATTTATATGGTATCGTATGTGGCATCGACGCAACTGAACATCCGTTATAAAAAAAAGTACTAACCTATGCATATCAAAAAGTTAGTCGTTCAGGAGATGTTTCAATTTAAAGAAGACAAAAATACCATTACTGTCATACTAAAACGTTAGCGTTTACTCACTAGTGTAACGTCTTAGTACGACAGTAATGGTATTGTTGTCTTTTTTACATTGAAATATCACCTGAACTACTAACTTTTCGACATACATAGGTTAGTACTTTTTTTTATAACGAATGTCCAGTTGCGTAGATTGATGTATTTAAAAGTACCTCATCGTTTCAGAGTTCAAGGAATATTTTGCTTGCAGCGAAAGGGAAATATCTGCAGTGTGTATAACATTTTGTACGGCTTTCTTTATGGCATTTAAGTGTAATCGCCGAAGGATTGAGAGCCGTACCATAGGGACACTGCCACAAAGTGTCAATAGCCATACC
>JAQQRY010000097.1:0-14964 GCA_028455595.1 Lasioglossum vierecki | reverse complement strand
TACAGGTACAGGTACAGGTACAGGTACAGGTACAGGTACAGGTACAGCTATAACACATGTGCAGTATGCAGTATGCAGTATGACGGTTGGCTGTCAAGATCGGTTGACACGTTTCTTTTTTAATATTGTCTTCAAAGCTTATTCCAAAGTTCTCCAGCCGTTCATCGATGACGTCTTTTTACCTCCAAATTATTGATTTCCACATCGACTCCATCTATATTTTCGTTTACATTGTATCGAACGTCTTGTATCGTAGCTAGTATTTCTGACTTTATCGTTTTTTTAGCAGTCTTCAGGACTTCGATCAGTTTTTCATCCTGTTTAGCTAATATTTCAGACTTTATCATATCTTTAACGGTTTTCAGTTCTTTGACCAGTTTTTTCATGATCTCAGACTCAAGCTTCGCGTTAAGCGTGTCCACGTATACTTTGGTTGCAGCATGATCGTTTGCCTCAGGATTCGCCACGCGCCTGATTCCCATACCTTTCGCATCATACAATTTAGCATCATCGTTCATACATATGGTGTTATCGTGCACATAACTTTTAAAAACGCCAGGATAGAAGATTGAAGAAACATTCGACTCGCGTTTGTCCGCTTGGCGAAACACCATACCAAATTTGTTGATTGACATTTTTGAGTTAGTCTTCTTCTTTTTCCTCGATTATCATCAACTCGTATCGCTTGCCCAACCGTTTTACTTGCTCTTCGATCCGTAGTATTCGTTGAAATAGCTCATCAAGTTTTACCCATAGACTTTGAAATCTCAAGTTCCAGCTTTCACCGTTATCATCGTCGTCTCCTCCCGAGGATATCGTTTGATTCGTTTCGCAACAATTAAGACGAACTCGCATTTTTTTATCGAGCCGTACCAATCGACATTTCATTCGTCACTAACTCAACAAAACGCGCGCGCTTTAATTTATAATTATACCAGCTTCGCGAAGTTCTTCGATTATCGACATTATTTCATTGTCATGGCTGGAGTGACCGGCATTCTTCGAAGCAGTTAACAATATCAGACGATCGACGAGTTCGTTTGGATCGTCCCAATGCACGTAATCGATTGGATGATCAGTCACACGCATAGAAGTTGGAAGTTGAATCCCCTTCCCACCGCGCGATGAAAACATCGGTCCTATAACTTTTCTATACTTGTAACCTCTTTTCCCCATTAACTGATTTCCGCGCCGATGCGCTTGCGTAAGAATGAGAATTCTTTTGTAAACGTTCTTATCATCCTCGGTGTACAGCTGTTCGTTGGGTATTTTATTGAATATCAATTCGTAAAGACCACGAGTCCCCTCATACCTTACTCCGTTAATGATGATATCATCGTTGCTGTCCACCTCGAATATATCTCACTACACGTGTATATCACGATGTACGATAAATTCCTTTGGTAAAACGTTTTATTAGGTGGTAATTGATATTATTAATCATATAACAATAATTTTTATGCATAAATATTGTTAATGTTTTTTAATTTATTAATTTTTTAATGTAATTTGTTACATTTTTTTGTGAATTATTATTGCATTTACATTAGTAACCAAATTTAGATTTTTATAAAAAATTTTACCATATGCCGCACTCTCCAGACTCCCAAAAATCAAATAATATTACAATAATTGTAAATCAGTGTTGCAATAATAATTCTGTATAATGGAAAATGCTCACCAAGGTATATGCATTCTTTTTACATTTAATAAAGTAGATTTATTTTTTGTATAAATTTTCAACGGTGGTTTTATTTATTACTTGCATATAAAACTTCAAATTAACATATCTCGAGAAGGGCAAAAAATATCCTGAGATTTTGACATATTCGGATATATTACTTTTTGTAGTTTAAGAATTTCATAGTTATGCCTGCAACTAACTGCTACTCTTAATTTTATAAACGTTTTAATAAGTGCCCGTACCTTGCGTTTATGATGTATTGTCGAAAATTCGTTAATTTCTTTTTAAATTTATTAGTTATATTGTTAAATTTCATTTCCTGCGAATAATTGAAGCGAGACATAAAGAAATAAGAAGTTATCGTCTGAACCATACACGAAAAACCAGTAGACAGGAAACGAACACCGATTTATTTAATCATCTTCTCATCACATCCGATCCGCTTATTTCAGTAAATCGAGAAACGACTACAAAAAGAAAATCTTGCGATTTCACTGAAATTAATAAATATTTAATTAGAAGTGTGCATGATCACGAGAGTGAATGATTTTTTTGTATGACATTCAAAGTACCGAGGATGTTAAGTTTGTTAATTTTGTTTATACTATTATAATTTGTCTAAGTTTATCATTATTAATACTAAATATGGTTCACACACACATTTATTACTAATTTCGTTTTAAATGTGTTAATTTTTAAAAATGTATTTTTGTTTAAATAAAAATTGTTAATTTCTTAATAAATTTATTAATTATATTGGTAAATATCATTTTCTGTAAAAAAATTACCAATATATACATTAATAACCGAATTTAGAGAAGTGCCGAATATTAGGCCATTTGTCCGCACTGTGCGACATATCGATTGGAACCGTAAGAGAGAGATTTACAGTCACGATACAGCACCAACGACATCTAATCTTTGATAGAAACGTAAATGAAGATCAGGTGCCATCAACGCCTACAGGACGTCCTCGACTTTCGTATGACAACAAATCGGTAAGATCGCAAAAACGAGAAGCATCTGCATTGTTGCAGAAAATGGACAAAGACCTAAATGTGACAGTACTTGCGACCAGTACGTTAGCATGGAAAAGAGGAAAAAGAGATTTGGCAATGCTATTAAAAGAAACGACAAAAAGTTCTGAATTGGCGAAGAAAATAAAAACAGAAATGTTCACCTGCCCTAAAAAACAATTGACTCCGTTTTCATTAAATGAAGCTTTGGCTTTCTTCTATGAAAATAATCTGAGTAAAAGACAGTACACAAATATGAGATTACAAAATATAACTAGGTACTGTGATGTATACCCAACGTACACTGATATAGTTGAAGCGAAAAAAAGTTGCATACCACTTGGAGTTGAAGTAACTGAAAAAATTGCTAAAGTGTCACTAAAAAATATTTTACAACACACGATAGAAAGAATAGTTTTGTTACAAGAACCGGTAATTGACAGAGTAATTTCAATTACCAATGATGATGTAATTGAATGTGAATTTACTTTTAGCTATGGATTTGATGGTTCTAGTGGGCAATCCATATATAAACAAAGATTTAAAGAATCACAAGATTCAGCAGGCACAGATTCATCTATCTTTGCAACTACCATAGTACCTCTACGATTTGTAACAAATAATAATATTATCTTATGGAACAATAATATGCCTACATCTGTCGAGTTCTGTAGGCCTTTAAAACTACAATTGGTTAAAGAAACGGAAGACGAAATTTTGAGAGAAAAAGGAGATATCGATAATCAAATTAATAATTTATCTCATTTTCGCATAATCCATAAAAATAAAACTTTGAAAATTAAATTACACTTAATTATGGCATTGATTGACGGAAAAATCTTGAACGTTTTAACAAATAATAAATCTTCGCAAAGCTGCCCTATTTGTGGAGCGACACCACGACAAATGTTAACAATAAGTAATTTTCAATCAAAAGAATTTCAGCCGAAAGAGAATGAACATTTAAAATACGGGTTTAGTCTACTGCACGCGTGGATACGATTTTTTGAATGTGTTCTACATATTTCATATAGATTGACAGTAAAAAAGTGGCGAATAAAGCAAAAACAGGACAAAGAAAAATTACGTATTCGAAAAAAAGAAGTTCAGACTTTATTTTGGGAAAAATTGTCGTTGAATGTTGATAAACCAAAACCAGGAAGTGGCAACACAAATGACGGTAATACCGTGCGCCGAGCATTTCGAGATACGAAAATATTAGGAGAAATAACTGGAGTGGACATTAATCTTTTGCAAAAAATGAAAATAATTTTAATTACTATAATTTCACAATTTCCAATAAATTTGGAAAAGTTTCAAATATTTTGTTTTGGAACCGCTGAATTATTCATGGAAAAATATTCATGGTATCCAATGCCACCGACTGTACATAAAATATTTATACATGGCAAACAAATTTTGGAGCAATGCATTTTACCTCCTGGTTACCTAAGAGAGGACGCGACAGAATCGAAGAACAAATATTATAAATATGACAGAGCACATCATGCACGACAAAATAGCAGAACGAATAATTTACATGATGTGTTTCATAGGTATGTGTAACTGATTATTTTATAATTAGTAAATTTAAATTATTGTAATTCATTTGTTTTTCGTTATATTCTTTCATTCTTATTTATATCTTATTTATTTTTATAGGGCTATGGGAACATCAGATCCTTTCATATCGACAATAATTTTAAACAATCGAAGACAACAAGAATACCGTAAGAAATTAAATTTGCCTTCTGAAGTGTTAGCACTATTATGTTCTCCGTCTATTGAAGAAAAACCATCTGCGTCTGTATCCTCTACAATTGATACAGATGAAAAGGAATTCTATTCTATCTATTGAAATATTTTAATAATTTATAATTAACATCGGAAATATAATTATACACTTTTGTTTTATATAGTATGTATCTCTTTAATTTTGACCACGAAAAACGAATTTCTAGGCTATATATGTGTGGCACCTCAACGACACGCTGTTTCTCCCGCTCACCACCTTGGCGCTTCCGTCAACGTTAGAAGAAGGAAACAAATTTTATGCCCTCGACCTATCTTCAATATTTATTAACATAATTTTTTTTGTTTATTACTTTCTTTTATTTATTGATTTAATGTTACTATGTTTTAATGTTCTATTATTTCTGTTCTTGTTTCATTCTGTTATTAACCGTTCTAACATCAACATCTGCTTATATTTCTTAATTATTTTAAGAAATAAATTTCATTAAAATAAAATATTTGAAATTTTTATTTAAACATAAAGTTAAATTACAATTTATTTGAACACGTATTTTTAAACTGGTGACCCCGACGTGATCATTATGCCGTTATCACGTTCTCCAATTCAAACTCAACAAGATACAAGAGAAATCCCCGAACCGCGGACGAGTCATTTAGTTCATGAAGCTGAAGACACTCGACGAAGAGACTCATTTGAAAGCAGTTTCTCAGATCCAGAAATATGTGACACACTGACAGTTCCTAGAGTTGGGGCTGTTAATAACTGTCGTCTCCCTCCTTTCTGGAAATCAAATCCAGAACTTTTGTTTTTCCAAGTAGAAGCTGCATTTGCGATTCATAAGATACGATCAGATGATTCTAAATACAACCTAGTTTTTTATCAAAATTAGATCAAGACTCACTTCAAGAAGTAGCTGACATTATCAAAACACCACCAAACTCAGGGAAGTATGAAAATATCAAAGCAACTATTCTTCGCAGATTAGTAGACACCACAGATCGTCAATTACATAAATTACTCACACAACTTGAACTAGGTGATAAAAAGCCTTCACAATTACTTCGTCGCATGAAGACTTTAGCAGGCGATCGTGTTTCTGATGAACTACTTCGAGTAAAGTGGTTAGATTTACTTCCTGGAAATATTCAACGTCCTTTAAAAATTTTCAAGGCAGCTGATCTTGAAGAACTTTCCATCGCTGCTGATGAACTTGTAGAGAGCTCACCGACCATCAACTCAATTTCGGCAGTAGGGTCTTATACAAGTACTCGCTCATCATCTCCTGCACGTCGAAACCATTCTCCTTTTATGTCCTCTACTGGTCAAAATGAAATAATGACGACATTAACCTCTATCAACACTTCGCTGACGCATCTTATAGATCTCAATCGTCAAATTTTGGACAGAGTTTCTAGTCAGGCTAAAGGAAATTTAAATCTACATTGGAATGATCGCGGACGTAGTCCGGCTCGCACACGCTCATCCAATCCTCCCGCTGTTGGATACTGTTTCTATCATAGAAGATACGGTATGGATGCTCAAAAATGTGAACAACCTTGCACTTTTAAACCTATAGTTTCTCAAATTGGTCAGTCGGAAAACTAAATACACCGGCGCTGGTACAGGCGACTGACGTCGGCAGTAAATTTCAAGAAAATCGCCTCCATGTTCATGACAATCAGGCATGCGATTTTTAGTAGACTCTGGTTCTGTTGTTTCTCTCTTACCACGTTCAGCAATCAAAAGGTCATTGACTCCTCAGAAGCTTATTTTGTCAGCGGCAAACTCAACATCCATTCTGACTTACGGCCTCCAGATGTTTGAACTTAACCTTGGTCTACGACGATCAATTAGATGGCCTTTCATAATTGCAGAAGTGACTTCCGCCATTATAGGAGCTGATCTATTGGCTCATTATGGTCTTCTGGTAGATGTCAAACGTCGTCGTATCATGGACCCACTGACTACTATTTCTACGGAGGGTAACTTAGCACGAGCCTGTGTACATTCTGTCTCTCTAGTACAGAATGAAGTCTCCTTGGATTTTGTTCCCCATGAAGTAATCTCAAAATTGATTACAGAGTTTAGCGATCTGACAGTTTTCAACAGTTCTGCTGTACAATTAAAGGATCCGTCAGTACATCATCGCATTCATACTGAAGGACCTCCGGTGTTTGAACGTCCTCGCAGACTTTCTGGAGAATTACTAATGGCAGCTAAAGCAGAATTCAATAGACTTCTTGATGGAGGCATCATTCGTCCATCATCAAGTCAATGGGCCAGTCCTCTACACATGGTGCGAAAATCTAATGGGACGTGGCGTCCCACAGGTGACTATCGTCGTTTAAACGCAATAACCATACCTGACCGTTATCTACTACCAGTCATTGAAGATCTTCTTCAACATTGTCACGGTTCTTCCATTTTTTCTACCATCGATCTGCAAAAAGCATATCATCAAATTCCGGTTGCTTCTGAAGACATTGCCAAGACAGCCATTACTACTCCTTTTGGCATGTTCGAATATCTAGGTCCCTTTGGTCTTCGCAATGCCGCTCAAACCTTTCAACGCTTCATGGATTCACTGTTCCGTACCATGCCGTTTGTTTGTTGCTATCTTGATGATCTTTTTGTGATGTCCAAGTCAATGAAAGAACATTTACGTCATCTTCGACTTGTATTTGAGACATTACGAAAAGCCAAATTATCGATAAATCTTCAAAAATGTGTTTTTGCTCAGTCTGAGGTCACATATCTGGGCTATTATGTTTCCAAAGAAGGTTATTGTCCTCCTCCTGCTAAGGTCAAAGCAATTAAAGATTTTCCTAAACCAGAGACGAATGCCCAACTTCGACGTTTTCTGGGGATGATCAATTATTACAGACGTTGCATCCCAGGTGCTGCAAACATTCAAGCACCTCTCAATGATCTTCTCAAAGGAACTACAAAGTGTTCCAAAAAGCCGTTGACTTGGACACTGGATGCAGAACAAGCTTTTTTAAAATGCAAAGAGAGCATTGTTAAGGCAGTCAGTCCTGTTTATTTGAGTCATGATGCACCACTCATGCTTTCTACAGATGCCTCCAACACAGCCATCGGAGCGGTTCTTGAACAATTTGAAGATAATGTTTGGAGACCCGTTGGTTTCTTCTCACGTAAGCTAAGTGAAATAGAACAACGTTATTCAACTTATGATCGTGAACTTCTAGCAGTTTTTGCATCAATTAAATATTTTAGACGAATCTTGGAAGGTAGATCTTTTACCGTAAGGACTGATCATAAACCACTAATTTTTGCAGAATTTCAAAAATCAGATAAAGCATCCCCAAGACAACAAAGACAATTAGACTACATTCAGCAGTTCAATATGAAAATAATTCACATTAAAGGAGAAGAGAATGCTGTTGCAGATGCTTTTTCTCGTACTTGTGCCATTTCAATGCCAACCATCCTAGATAGTACCACCATCAGTGAAGCCCAATCCTCTGATAACGAACTTATTCACCTACAGGACAATCCAGTTCTTAAACTTAAACAACTGACTTGGGATGGTCAAGAAATTTTCTGCGAAATATCTACCGGTGTTTTAAGACCATACTTACCAACAGCTCTCAGACGAATTGCCTTTGATGTCATACACGGTCTCTCACACCCAAGTGGAAGAGCAACTAGTCGCATGATTGTACAAAAATTTTTCTGGCCTAATTTAAAGAAAGATGTACTTCAATGGGCTCGCACATGTGAAGCCTGTCAACGAGCTAAAGTTAATCGTCACAATCGAACTGCACTTGGAAACTTCCCAACTCCTGTTGGACGTTTTGATCATGTCCATGTGGATATCATCAAGTTACCATTAGCGCGAGAGATGCAATATTGTCTCACTATTATTGATCGTTATACCCGTTGGCCTGTAGCAGTTCCTATCAAAGATAAACAAGCTGATACGATTGCCAAAACTTTCTTTGAGAACTGGATTACCAATTTTGGATCACCACTTACCATCTCAACAGATCAAGGAATGCAGTTTGAATCAGCTCTTTTCAATGCCCTTGCTCGATTGCTTGGTTCAGTACGAATTCACACCACTCCATATCACCCTCAATCAAATGGTATGGTTGAAAGGTTTCATCGTTCCCTCAAAGCTGCTTTAATGTGTAGTCCAGAGACTCCTTGGCCAGACATTCTTCCAACGGTTTTGCTCGGATTGCGTAATGTTTTCAAAGAAGATTTACAAGCATCTCCTTCCGAAATGCTCTTTGGTTGCAATCTTAGAATTCCTGGAGAATTTTTTGTACAGACAGAAGTTCCTATAGAACCTCCTCTTTTTGTCTCTAGACTTCGTGAACTCATGAGAAAAATTAAATCTGTTCCTGCTTCCAGACACTGCAATGTTCGTCCCTTTGTACATAAAGAGTTAAACACCTGTTCCCACGTTTTCAAAAGAGTGGACTCCATTCGGAAATCTCTGGACCCACCTTACACTGGACCACATGAAGTTGTTAAAAGAATTGACAACAAAACTTTTGTAATTCGTTTCAGTGGGATTGAAAAGACTGTGTCAATAGATTGTCTCAAGCCAGCCTTTCTGGAGACATCTGATCCACCAACACAACAATCTTTACCAGAAGTAACATCACCTGTTCCTTCAACCAACATTTCTCCTTCAATTGCTGCGCCAACACACTCCTCATCAAATGGTTCAATGCCTCTAAACCCTGCACCGGACATACCGTTGCAGAAGTCTTCACTTTCAACCACCTCTACGTCACATCCTTTGTCTCCACGAAGAGTTTCGTTCCCTTCGCTGCCTGCGAAGGTCTCTGGGGAGGGAGTAGTTGTGGCACCTCAACGACACGCTGTTTCTCCCGCTCACCACCTTGGCGCTTCCGTCAACGTTAGAAGAAGGAAACAAATTTTATGCCCTCGACCTATCTTCAATATTTATTAACATAATTTTTTTTGTTTATTACTTTCTTTTATTTATTGATTTAATGTTACTATGTTTTAATGTTCTATTATTTCTGTTCTTGTTTCATTCTGTTATTAACCGTTCTAACATCAACATCTGCTTATATTTCTTAATTATTTTAAGAAATAAATTTCATTAAAATAAAATATTTGAAATTTTTATTTAAACATAAAGTTAAATTACAATTTATTTGAACACGTATTTTTAAATATGCATAGTATTGAATCCACCATTTTGAATTTTTCATTTTTGATGTCAGATTCGTTATCAGTGACCTCAAAAACATTTGATTACCAACTTTTAGAAAGATCCAATGATATTTTGACTTTTGGCAAGTAAAATCGCGTTCTCGGCCCACTGTGCAGCGAGTGGTCGGTGGATGACAATAGGTCTTTGAGTTCTGAGTCGGACTCTTGCGCTTTTGCCAATTCTTCCAACGAGATGTTGGCGGCGAGGTGCAGAGTGTCAACTCGCGAAAGAGAGTCCGAGACGACATTTTCGGCACCGGGCAGGTGCTCGATTTGTGTCGAATATTGCGATATGAACGACAGCTGACGAAGTTGGCGTGGTGACGCCTTGTCGGCACGCTGCCTGAACGCGAAGGTAAGGGGTTTGTGATCTGTCACTATCGTGAAGTTCCGTCCTTCGAGGAAGTGCCTGAAATATTTCAAGGCTTCGTATACTGCGGTTAATTCGCGATCGTACGCGCTATAATTGCGCTGCGCAGGGGTAAACTTGCGCGAAAAAAACGCTAGAGGTTTCCACGAACCTTGAGATTTTTGCTCTAAGGACGCGCCTATCCCGAAATCAGATGCGTCGGTCACGAGACGCGTTACGGCATCTGGAGAAGGATGATTTAGTAAGGTTGCGTTTGCGAGGTCAGATTTGACCCTAGCGAACGCTTCCTCCGAAGACGGGTTCCAAACGATTTCGCGTTTGTCATTCTTCTTTGAGTGGCGAAGATATTCGTGCAACGGCGCCTGAATGTCGGCAGCATGACGCATGCTACGGCGATAAAAATTGACCATTCCGAGGAACCTGCGGAGATCAGAGACGGTTTTGGGTTTGGGAAAGCTTTGTATAGCTTCTACCTTCTCTGGAATCGGTGTCGAACCGTTCCGGTCAATGCAATAACCCAAGAATTCGAGCTTGTCTTTACCAAATTCGCATTTGGCTAAGTTTAGACGCAATGCAAATTTCTGCAATCGTTGTAGAACGATACGGAGATGTGTCTCATGCCCCTCGGGGGTCGAAGACGCAATGAGGATATCATCTATGTACGCGAAGACATAATCGAAGTCGCCGATGGCGCGGTGAATGTATCGTTGGAATGTCTGTCCGGCATTCCGAAGACCAAAGGGCATCGAAAGATACTCGAATAATCCGAAAGGCGTAATTACGGCCGTTTTCGGAACGTGCGACGGAGCGACAGGTATCTGTTGATACGCTCGATACAAGTCTAGCTTACTAAAAATAGCTTTTCCGTAAAGGTTCACGGCATAATCCTGCAGGTGTGGGACTGGATACCTGTCAGGAATCGTGGCGGCATTCAAACGACGATAATCGCCACACACCCTCCAACCCCCATCCTTCTTAGGAACGAGATGGATGGGGCTTGCCCAGGTGCTGCTTGACGGACGGCATGTCCCATCGGCAACAAGTCGTTGAAATTCGGCTTTTGCCACGAGCAATTTGTCTTGAGTCAGTCGCCGTGCACGCTCAGCGACTGGCGGACCCTCAGTCAAAATATGGTGTACTACGTCACGAGGTATATCGTGATGAGATTGCGTAGGACCAATGACGCTTGGGAATTTTGACAGTAATTCTCCGTATGGAGATGACGGATCAACCGTTTTGATGTCACGTATTGACGAAAGTTTGAGATTGCAGACCACGGAAATCCGTGTCAATGGATCGATCAGTTTGCGATGTCGAAGATCGACCATTAGGCCGTAATGATTCAGGAAGTCCGCGCCTATGATTGGATAAGGTACGGAAGCGACACAAAAGTTCCAAGGGAACACGCGACGAAGGCCAAGATTTAATTCGAGTCGCTTTTCTCCGAACGTCTCGATCGTCTTCGATCGTTTAGGTTACGTAACCGATTTAAGATTTGGGATGGTTTTCCATCCGTTATTACTTCGCCTTTTAAGAGTCGCCGTAAACGAGCTTCGGCAGACGAGGAATAGCTCGTGATAATTCGCGCTTTGATGCGATCATACAGATCTTGGGGCTGTGGCGTCGCGGACAATATATCACGGATCGATGCGATCTCATCAAAAGTCAGTGCCGATACAAAAATGTCGGCCATTATCTTTTGAGAAGTGATGCGCGACGCGACAAAGAAGACTCTACTTGTAGAAACCATAACGCCAGATCGTCACGAAAGAACGCGGGTATTTTGGGGACTCGATAGGAGTCGATATGTTTTTCCAAAAACGTTTTTATAACGTCCTCCGGATTTGATGTCGGAGCAGGGTCAGGCATCGTGCGACGGACACTGCGCACGCGCGACACGACTTGGAACAAAATTTCCGTAATCTATCCGGCACTCGCGAAAGCGTTCGCAACTTCGCTAGACGGCGCGAGGGACGTTACACCTACTACTATCGCGTCACAAAACTCAACGGCGAGGTGAACGAACAATGAGGTTAGGGAGCGAGACAATTACAATTTGGACGATCGCGCGTTTAGACATAGACGTCTCGCACTTACTTTACTTCACGCACGTGCACTGCTGCGTCTGATGTACCGGGATGACGTTTGAACGGCAGACCAGGTTGTCAGTTACTCCAAGATGGCGGCTGTACAGCAGACGACGGCAGCTACGTCGGCTAAGATGGCGGCTGAACAGCAGACGACGGCAACTACGTCAGCTAAGATGGCGGTTCAGGTTCCTTCCTGTCCTTTCTTCCTTCTCAGAGTCGGTGCGACGGAGAAATCACGTCGGGGTCACCAGTTGTAGGGATCACGTGGTACCACTGCGTGTACCAGTTATACTCCAGTATAACACTGAGAAGACCGCTTTGTATATTTGCAATCGAAGGCCAGGAGTTCCCTACACTGACTGCTGGACAGTGATCTTCTCCAAGAGGAAGGACTATTCGTCAAATGAAAACACTATTTCTCGTTCACTGGTGGACGAGGGTTCCCACAATGTTTATTGGTTTTTAACAATTAAATACACTCGGCGCAGTATTGCACACAGGATAATACGCACGGCAATTAACAGAGAAAAAGCACGTGCGTCTCGTGACGCAGTAGATCACGGTAGAGCGAGAGAAAAATATAGGTACTCCTACTAAGAGGTTTTGAATGCGAGTGTCTCATGAACTCGCGCGGCAACGCACGCGACCGTTAGTAGCCGATGCTGCCAACCGTGTCGCCAACAGGTTGTTGGTGAGCTGTCTAGGGAATCTGGGGTAAAACCCCATGTTCCCCACATTAATATTCTTTGTTGGAGTTGTTCTTCATGCTGCGTCCAAGAATCTGATTGTTAGATGTCTTTGGGAAAGTAATGTCCTGGGATGGTCACACCCCATGAACACTGTGGAACACAACAAGCTTTCAACATTTTGTTCTTATGTCCAAATATTCTGCACTTTATGTCTCTTATGCACTTGTTTCACTTTTTCTTCTTGTTGCTACACTCCTTCGCTCCTCACTACCTACTACTTAAATAAAGGCTATAGCCGGGTTCGGTAGTAAAATTCGTCCCCAGCGGCTTTTTAATCGCCCTTGGACTATCGATAGCCTACCCAAAAAGACCCTTCTCTGCCAAGTTTCAGTCCCCTATCTCATCTTTAAGGGTAGTTATTGAGAAAAATCGAAAAACCAGTTTTTGGACGAATTTCCTGAGTTACACGTATTTTTTCTGATTCCAAAAAATATATTATGTAATATTAAGCATTCTTATGTTCAGAGAAACAATGTTCATATTTTAAAAATTGCGTAGTACAAAAAACAAATGAAATCGGGAAGTTAACAAACACTATGTAGGATATATTCCAATATTTCAAAGGTAATTCCAACAGCGCCGGTTGGTGCAGCGGCTATGGTCTCCGACTGCAGAGCCGCTGGAGACTTTTTGGTCCAGGAGCGAGTCTCGGTCAAGTCACTTTTTTTTTCTAAGTCCATCAGATTTTTGTTTTGCTTACTATCCATATAATTTTTGATAAATCAATGTAAAAATATCTCAGCGTGGGTGGTGCGATTGGCAAGCTGACGAGGATTTCGCGTTACGCTCGCCGAGGGCGAGCGTCAATTCAAATATCGCGGTACTTTATGTTGTCGCGGAAAGTCTGGGGCCCTAGGACTTTTTCGTCGTTACGATCCTGCGACAGTCTAGTTGCGTAAGACGGCACCTATCGGAAAATTCGGCAGTACGCGCGAAGTGGGGGGAACCAGGATCGATGCGTTCCGTCGATGCGGATCGAGGAACCATTGTCGCGCAGAGTCCCGAGCAGAAGAGACATTGTATTAATTTCTAATCTCGAATCTCGCATTGGTAACGCGTCGCGGGTGGCTGCTGCCCTTTTAAGAAAACCACGAATTCCGGTCTAGGACGAAGTCCAGCGTGCCCGAGGGGCTAATAACGAGCCGCTACCGATAATATCGACAACGGTAAGTCGACTCTGTATTTCCTCGATTCGTAATCGTGCTGGCTCGCAATATTCGCGTGAGACGACTCGTGTTCGTCTCGTCCTCCAAGATTTCGGTTGCGTCGAGGCGCCGAGCGCCTCGAGATTTCGCTCGTGTCCTCCTCAAGGAGACTTTGAGCTTTCGCGAAAGTAGTTCCCTCGATTTCGTGATTCGGAAGTCTTCCTCCGGAGTCATCTCGGTATTCTAACAGTCTCGCGTGCGAAAGATAGCGTGTATCGGAAGCGCCGGCGAATTTAACTCGTGCTCTCGCGGCGGTCTACGCGTCTCGAATCGCGCGTACGGCTGCGAATTGTCCATCGCATTATTTAATTTCGTCAGTTATCGGACTCCCGCGACAGTCAACTTCCTTACGCCGTCAATCTGCGTCTCGCGGAATCTTGTATCGACGATACCGTAGCAGTTGTACCGTAATACCGTGCTACCGCGATAAATGTAATTTCGACCAACGCACTCAGCGAACGAACAACTATCGCTCAAGTGTACAAGGAGCGCGGGCTCCCGGTTCGCGGCCTCGTGGCCGCTCACCTGTAATTTTTATCTTACTGACCAGTAAATAATTTGAGCCTATTCCGTCTTGGTTAATTTCGACCTGCGAGATCCGCCCTGCCGTGAGGGCTGTCCCCGTCATTCCCTACGTCCGAACCATCTGGCCGTTCGCGTCATCGTTCTACGCCGCGCGTTGTAGAAGCTCGACCCTCGGCCTTGGCCTCACCGAGACCGAGGACAAAAATCGCGTTTCGCGTGGTATTTTCTAATACCTGGCGCCCGAACAAATATCGCGTCGTTCATTCGAGCCTCTTTAGAATTTCGCCTTTTGCACCGAGAGGACCGTGTCCGTACGGCCGCGCACGGCCCGGCCTCAGAGCCTGTAAATCTC
>JAQQRY010000096.1:0-15086 GCA_028455595.1 Lasioglossum vierecki | reverse complement strand
TATTGAATAAGGCGATTGATATATTTGAACAACTATGATATATTCGTAAATTATTTATAAGATGGTAATAGTTTAAAATACTATTAGATTATTTAATATTTTTAAATATCTAGACTAGTTGTCGGTGTTCAACACTATCATAATCCATTATTACTAGTAACTGAGTGTAGTAAGCGGCATATATAATTACTTTATTGTTACTGTCTATCCTTTCTATTTGTTTCATTAGCTATATCCGTGTTGCTCCAGTGCTACAGTATTGTATAATGATTGAAGAATACTCACAATATTTGAATATTCATTAATCCAGTAGCGGTTAACATTTATTATTTTATGTAAATAGCTACTGATGCCTAATTAATTATTGATGGAGAAGTTATTTGCTTATTGTATTGTAAGATCACCCATTTAATATAACGAGTAATGTATTGTTATTATGTACGTACCTTATATTTAACTATTAAGGAGTTTGAGAAGTTGAAGTAATAAGAGAGTTTCATTAATTATTATTCGTATAGTATATTGAGATCAATTTTAATATCGGCCTATGTAATTGTTGCTAAAATTTATGCTATAGAATAGTTACAGTATCAGTTCCATTAGATAATTAATCAAGAACAGTAAGGAAATGCTATTACCACTTTTGTCTGAGATATACCTATTGAATAGTAATTATCTCCTATCTTTTAATTTTAATCATTGCCTACTGTGAGAAGTTTATTAGGTAGTCTCAATGTTAAGGATTAGAAGGGTGGATCAAGCACTTTTTAACAGAAACTGTCCTTTATTCCCGAGAGGGGACTAGTCAACTTTTACAATACGACAAACAGAATTCCACGACAGAGTACGTCGTGGATGAACAATGAATATGTTGATTTGAGAGTCACAATAAAGAGTTCCTTGCTTCCGGAACTAGCGGAAGTACAAGAATTGGTATCTTTCCTTCGTAATACCTGGTCCCGCGACGCGCGATATTAAAAGGAGAAGATTTGCGGTGTAGCCGAAGATTTGAATCGTCTGTGTGTAACGGAAACCGGGTCAAAAGACGCACGACGTTACCGCTTGCCGGAGTAAGAACGATTGATTCGCGTTGAGATCGGAGTCGAACAGCTGGCAGTTGACAGTCACCGTCAAACTATCGATTGTTGGCTCGATAAAGCGATCAACCAATAGTAAACCCTTTTCGGTTTCGATAATCGATGGTAATCGATGTCTGACGATGCTGGTCTAAGCTACTGCGAACTGTTTATCGACTCTCGATCTCGCGATTTCGGTTGTGTCCGCCAATAGCACGGCGGCGCAGTAAATCGGCGCGTGTACGCTGCCGAAACGTTCAGCCAATCCCAAACACTCAATATACAGTAATTTATTATCTGTATCTTTTCCGGAGATTCCATGGGATTAGTACCAATGTTACGGATTGCGCCAAAAAATTAACTTCAACTTGATGGGACAACACTTTATTCTCACCAGTCAACTGAATCGTCAATTTTTTTATACAAGTTATGTACAAGAGCTCTGGAATGCGTTCCAGAGCGGAAATAAGAAAATATTATAAGAAATACTGAATATAATTCGAGTTGCGCTGAACTCTTTGAAAGTTTCTGTGATTCTAACTCGTTCCAATAAACCGGTCAAGGACGCAAATCGTATCGGAAGCACAAAGTTCGAATGTAAAACGATCGATGGATCATCGAGTTTTATCTATCACCGTCGGAGCGATGACTTGCCGTTTTTGGGGCGCTAGACCAATAGCGACGGCCCTAACGGCTAGATGATCGATCCGACGGTGACAGCCTATGGCGAGGCGAGCGGAAGATCGATTATCGATCTCGCGACGAAGCTAGCGGCGCCCAATCACGGGGCTACGTCAGAGATCGACAGTTTCGATCTCGAGATCAGCGAACCAATACCGAACATAAATGGTTATTGATTTTAACTGCTTGATTACTTATGATCAAGTCAGTTAATAACCATTATTTATTCGAGAAATAGATTTAAAAATACTTCTTATAGATTTATTATCTTTTACGAGTCTACTTTTAATGAACTGCAATAGCCATGTAGCACAACAAGGGATACCAATTAAAAGATGCTAATAGAGACCGTTATTAAATGAGTAACGTAGAGGTGACACTATATATTAAGATAATGAAAGATAGTTGAGATAATTATGTAATATGGTCAGTAAGATCTGACATGCTTATATACTATTGCCAGCATGTTTAATTATATTGCCTCACTCTATTTGTTGGTCCAAAAGCATTTCCTATAGTGTTCGTTGATAAGTTATACCTTTGCCAGTGAACTTTGTAAACTTGCTTTAGGATTACCTTCAATACTTCTGAATCTTTTAATTTCTGAATTAGCTTTCTGAATTAATTTTAATCTGTTTAAATAAGAGAGCATTGTATTGGACATTATAGGTATATTATTAACTACTTTTAAGATTTTAATGTAATACTCATTTATAATCAATCTCCTTTTGTCTGGTTTAAATAATAGGTGATCTGATTTTGTATCAATATAAAGAAAGATATCCTTATTACTTAATTTAGTTAATTTATATGCTAGATTTATCAACATTTTAGTAGATTTCTTTAGTAAAGATTTTTACTGAGATAGTTAAACTTAATCCCACCGCAAGTCTATTGGCGCTATTTATCCTACTCGAAAATTTACCTGGTTTTCTTAACTATATATTATTTTATCCCTGCTTTAATAACTGTCAATTTTATGAGTTTATCAGTTATTTGTGCTCTTTTATTACTTGCAATAATCAGTAAAATTGATCTTTATTAGAGAGTAGATAATTAATTAGGAAATTGTATTTACCTTATTGCTTAGGTTGGCATTAATTGGGTTACAGTTTACCACTCGGTTGGTGCCCCTGAATAGATCTTAGTTTTGTCCATCCAGTTTCCAACTATATCTTGTTTGCTTTTTTGATCAGTTGTCCTTTTCGATGAAGGCATGAAGTGTAACTGAAAAGTTAACTCGTATAAGTGTTTTTGTATTATTTACAATGTTTTCCTACAAAATTTCTAAACTATTAGATAATTTAACCAATCTACTGGTTGGATAACTACCAAATACCTACAATAGTGGTTAAACCTCTTTCACCGGTAAATTAACCTATTACGATTAGTGTTGTTCTAACCTATTTTAGATAACTATTATTACTTAGAATATATACCTATGTTACAGAAAACAACACAAATTGAATCACTCATAGGTTCGTTTCTGGCTACCACTTATTATTGTATAAGTGTATTTATCTAAAGTTTGTTTCTTTTTGAAACCTTACATCTTTAAGGTATTGGTAATATATTTGTTACAATTATTTGTATATGATAGAAATATTCCTCTATTTATATTCTTCGTTACAGAGAGTAATTATTATCGACACCCTTATTGTTACTGCTGGTCTATTTATGAACACTCATAGTGTTCGTTCCGCTAAAGATTTTACACTTTTAGTTTATGGTGAGTAAGTTTTATCTTATGTTTAATAATCTACTTGCAGACATTACTTGTATTAAATGAGTTTAGATTAGCTACAACTCCAATGAAGTTTATTTAAGCGAATAATACAGATAGTTAAAGATTTACATTGAATGTTGCGTTGAATCCACTTTAGTTTACCAAATTATATATTTGGAATTAACTGTGCCTTATATATTTCAATAGTGATATTATGAAGTTACAGTCAATAATTCTAAATTGCCGTTGATTAACAGTTAGGTAAGCTGTTACTATGAGATTAACATTATTTTGAATTATTCCTAAACAGATACTAAGAGAAACATATACATTTAGTGCTGTATTTGATGTTTATATACTTGGACCACTGTGTTTTTTTTTTAATACCATATACTTGAAAATTGTACAGTAATTAATTATATGTATAATGCTTATTGCTTAGCAGATATTGATGGGGAATCTGGTAGGGAACATCCATGAATTCAATCGCAAAGAATCGACTACAAAGTACCAGAGTGAGTCAATTTATGACAAGATATTCCTGAAGTTATGTTTTTAATGGATAATATTGCTTATCATTATTTAAATATTACAATATTTAATAACTATTCAATATTTGTTAAACCTATATTCAATGTATTCTATTGAGTACAAATCTTAAGGTGATATTTTGTATTTATACCTTTAATTATATACATATTTACCTCTTATGATCAATTTCTCGCTAATTTCTTAACTAGATATTTATTCAGTATTCATTAAAAGAAAAGAGATTGTATATTTAAGTTATGTAATAGATGAATCTATTCTAATTAAGTGATTAATTTCTTTTGATTTTTTGATGTACCAGTTACCTACATTAAGGAATCTTCACGATACATACTATACCTCATAGCCCCAGTTTGTGTATATTTATGAAGAAAATAAATCATATCAACCTCCAGGGTTTGATGAGCTGAGCTGTAACAAATCATATTTACAAAGTTGAAGTTTGTTCTTTAGTTGGTACCCTTGAAAGAGATCTTGATTTTGTCCGTCCGATTTCCATCTATATCTTGTTGGCTCAATGATCAATTGTCCTTTTGATGAAATATGGCATATTCTGAAATCTAACTTGCCCAAATTCTGGCATTATTTCATTGTTCCATTCATTATTTATAGACTACCCGGTGTTCAAACCAATTCCCTGAGCAGGAACATGATACATCTCACTAGCGATGATCTAACCTATTTCATTGGTCAGCCAACCTATTACAGGTGATATTGTTCTATTATGTTGTAAATAACTTTAACTGCTTAATTCATAAAAATTATACTATGTTGCAGATATCAATACAAATTGAATCATTCCTGGATCCTTTGCTGATTAATCCATTGTTTGTACACAAGCCTGTTTATGCATTGTGTGTTCCTTCCTGCAACCTTGCATTTATAATGTATTATTATTTTAATTAATATGATCAATTATTCTATTTGCAACTTTTATGGACAATGTATTATGTTAACAACGATACTTATTACAGGAAGTATTTAGTGTTGACATCATCATTGTTACTGCTGATCTACCTGTGAGAATTCATTATATCCAACTCGAATAAGTTTTACACTAATATTAAAAGATGAGTAAGGTTCTTCTTATATCTCATAATATAATTTAATTTGTTAGCATGATGAATATTAATTGAGTCTAGAATAGCTATCTATCAGGTAATAATTGTTATAGCAGAAAGAACGTGTGGTTGAATAACATTCGTCAAATGTTGAACCGAACACACCTTAGTTTGTCCAATTATGTATCTAAATGTTATTACGATTGCAATAATGATTTCACAGAACCACGGCAGTAAGTCTGAGATACTGTTAATTGTAGATTGGAAATGCTATCACTAAAGGGTTGTCGTTATTTCAATTCATTGTTAAAAGATGCTATTAGAAGTGATTACATATGATATGGTACTTGAGATTCTCATACTTGGAGTCACTGCCTTCAGTACCGTATACTTAAAATCAATGCAGTCATTAATTGTTTATGTAATAGTTTTAAGCTTGTTAAAAATCTAATATGAATTTTATGTAGGCCACTCAGTATCGTATTAGAATAGGGTTGACCACCCCAGCAGTTACTGACACGTCCATTATTGCAGCAGATAACAATGGATCAAGCATGTAAGTATCAAAATGATTCAATTTATGGCAGGATATCTCTAATGTGATAATTTTTAAAGCACTATATTGCTTAATGTTGTAATAATACTATGATACTATTTCATCAGTTGAATATTTGCTTAACTTATGCCTACTTTAAACATGTATTTTATAAACTCTATTGAGTACAAAGCTTAATACAAAAATTTTATAGCTATTCTTTTAGCAATTTACATAGTAAATTCTAATAATTAAATTCTCGTTAATATAAAAACTTCCTTTTGATAGTTATTGTGTGAGCTGATTATTGAATTTCCTATAACTAATGAACTATTAACGTGAGATATATTGTAGCGTGACTAATTAACCAATTTTAGTATAGGAAATGCGATTTTGTACTTAAGTTAATATCTGAAGAATCTATATCAAATTATTATTACCAGTAAATGATTCCCTTACGCGTTATAGGTAGATCAATCACTTTTATGTTAAGGAAACTTCATAGGCATACAATACCTTTTGGTCCATTTATACCTACTAAAATAAGGAGATGAGTCAGAGCAACATCCAGAATTTGACGAACTATAACTAGTCTTGATAACCAGTAAGTCTCGCATTAACGTTATGTTATACTATTATGATAAATCGAATTAAAGCGGATAGTAGGTATTTAAGGACTAATGAGCAATTCATAAAGAAGAATTTAACCTACATATCTCTGTTGGTACTTGACATTTATAAGATATATTGTGAGATATTTGTGACAATAACAATTGACCAAGGGTAAGATAAATATTCTAGTTATATTGTATTACAATTAATTTAGTCCATTGTAGTTCAGTACAGGTTTGTGATTGATTGTAGGAATATGAATTAATATGAGGGAAAATTTTTTTTTTTTTTAAAGAATATTAACTATTATTACATGATATTATAAGAAGATATATATATAGTGAATAAAGCAGCATATGTACGTAGTGTTTATGATAAATGTTTTACCACTATTGAGTAATAATTCTAATTCAATTGTCTATTTAGTTTTAAGATGATTATAATTTTTGTGTGTTAATGCTCTACATTTATTTAACAGGTCACTATATATTGTTGCCTGCAGACCATTATCGTTTTGAATCTACCTATGCCAATCTACAGCGGGTCATATGTGAAGGAAATAGAGATCAACTTCAACTAGTTAACACAGGTAAATTTATCATAGCTTTATATTGAAAATTACCAATGATGTTAGAATATAAGCTATTATGATCTCTTTCTTCGTTGATATATGCTATTCCAATGTATTATTCATTGATTCGGCAATTATATAAACGTATTCAGTTTATTATTTGAGTGAGCAAAAGGATGGATCACTATAATATTAACGTAGAGCATCGTAAACTTCAGTACAGTACTATATTATCCAAACACCGATTATAGTTTTGATAGATTCTTAATATAGCTATTGCCTTCTTCACACTGGTAGATGTTAGCACGGAAATTAGATTGAATATTTATTCTGCACCATCCTTTCTTTGAGACTGAAGGCGGCATTTAATATAATGTTAGAGATAAGGTGTTTTTGTTTTGTACAAGGTTGTATTGGTTATATCTTACTTAAGGATATTAACCATTATATGAAGTTTCTATTTATGATTTCTGCTCTCGTTTATTTAATTGTTAATATCATAGGGGGACAGTTTTTTCTATGCCTTAAATTGTGATTTTAAATATTGATTATTAGTGTAATTGTTTTATCAATTTTCAAAGCATCTTTATAACATGTACTTTCTTTTTTTTAGAGTTAATCAGACAGTTCAATAGATACAGTCTACTTGTGGAGATCTTTCCTGATTCACTTTTCATCATTCCTGCTAACATTTACTTGCAAAGAAAGCAATCTTAGATTAAGTAAGTATACTTACCCTGGTGTTTCAAGTTCTCCTTGTCCTGACATTTACATATACATAAATATAGCATTCTGTTTAAATCAGAAATGAACCATATGGTGTGTATGTTTATGTATGATCCTTTAGTACGATTATTGTTATCGTTTAATTTGTGTAAGTGCTTCATTGGATTATCACTCGTTCCATTTTATAGAGTGCTTATGGATTATCACTCGTTCCATTTCAAAGAGTGCTTTATGGATTATCACTCGTTCCTTTATTAATTAGGCTTCATAATTGAGCCTAGTTAGTTTAGCATAATTAGGTTTGCTATATTATTTATATGATTTAATAATAGACATTTGTCTTTCTATTACTTGGCTTAGATAATGCCTATGACATTTATATGTTTTTAGAGCAATATTATAATCAGACATAAGCATTTCTTTCGAATCTGTAACGATTAGAATATATAAGGCAGGTGATAATCATCATTGACTATATTTGTCTCAGTTTCATCCACCCTCGTTATTTCTTCGTTGAAATACTTATATCTTTTGATTTATACTCTATTTTTGTTCTAAAATTGACCTTACCATAGATCTAGTTCATCCATAAATCTTTTTACCTTTCTCCACTCTGTTTCTATCAAAATATTACCCGTTATACTATGTTTAACCAAGTGTTTTAGTCTTCTTTGCGTTGTTGCTGGACAATTTTTTACCAGATGTTCTGGTGTTTCCACATCATTATTGCATAATGAGCATTCGTCAGTTGTGGCTCTACCTACTTTCTGTAGATATTTGTTCAGAGGCGCAAAACCTGTAATGGTTTCTGTCATCTTCCTAATTTCTTTTCTATCTAGTTCGGTTAATCCTTTTACTCTTTTGGAGGGCCAGCAGTCGTCACCAAGGAAGCTTTTACTATGCTTTAGTCCGACTGATTCCTTCCATTTATTGTCTTTCTTTTCTTTCATCCATTCCTTTACTTGTTGATCAAATAGTGTACTAGGAATTCCGATTGTCGGCTGAGGACCAATCGGTTGAGAATTCGAACCTAAGTTTGCTAAATTGTCAGCTTTTTCATTCCCTGGATGTCCCGAGTGGCCCGGTATCCATGTTATTTTGATTGTTTTGCCTGTTTTGCATAATTCATTCAAGAATTCATGCGTTTCCCATAATAATTTGGATCTACATTCCATCTTTTGAAGACTCTTTATCGCCGCTTGACTATCTGAACAGATAGTAAATAATCTATTCGAGTTATCTTGTTTCTTTATTTCCCTGGCACACATTTGTATTGCCAGTAATTCTGCCTGGTATACCGTGGGATATTCACCCAATTTGATATAGCAATTAATATTATTATTATTCGTCCAGGCCGCTCCTGTTAAATTATTCTTTCTGGATCCATCCGTATACCAAATTTCAGAGTTCCCTAGGTCTGTAGGTACACCCTTTTCCCATTCTTCCCTGGTTCTAATCTCTAATTTATAGAGTTTCTTATCTATGTATCTTCTCTGATCAATATCCTTGGGCATTTGCGCCAGATTACGTAACTCATCATTACCTTCCTTGATAATTACACTGGAATGACCGAATTTTGTGTCTTTCCACTGCCCTCAGCTGTTCAGTCTGTAAGCAGTTTTCAATGCTAGTTCTTTAATTTTTAAATCTAATGGACATGTATTTGATAGCACCTCCATTGTTCTTAGCGGTGTGTTCCTTGCACATCCCAGAATTTTCCTGTTAGCTGCTCCTTGCAGACTATCTAATTTTCTTTTTATTGTAATTAAATTGGTAGCTAGCCACCAAATAACCGCACCATAAGTAACTCGTGGAGCTATTATGGCTTGATAAATCCATTTCATCGTCCTAGGAGAAAGTCCCCATGTTGGACCTACTGCTCTGCTTAGCATAGCAAGATTTTTCTTGGCCATGTTTATTTTATTAAATATGTGTTGTCTCCATTTTAATTTCCTATTCATTGTGATACCAAGATATTTCACATGTTGTTTGAGCGGAAGAGGTGCTCCCATATACGTTAGACCGCTAAATTCAGGGTATATAATAGAGCCCATGTGAATTCAATTACTTCCATTTTTTCTGGGTTCACTGATAAACCCGCTGAGTTACACCAAATTTCGGTAATGTTTAGTGCAGTTTGCATTATATCTAAACAATTCTGTTTGATTCTATGTCTGCACACTATAGCTACATCATCAGCATACGCAATTATTGTCGCACCACAGTCTTGTAATGCCCATAGTAAAGAGTTTAGTGCGAGACACCATAATAGAGGAGAAAGTATTCCTCCCTGTGGAGTACCTCTTTTTACTTTCCCCTCAACTATTGCATCTCCTCTGCTAGCTTGTATTATCCTATTACTTAACATGCACATGATCCATTTTTTAATGTTTTCTTCCACCTTAAAATCTTCCAGTGCTTGTTCAATTGTTTCGGTAGGGGTCATATTAAACGCTCCCTCTATATCCATAAAGCATGCCATAACATGTTCTTTAGATTTCTTTGCTTGTTCGATTTCATAAACAATCCTATGAAGCGCTACCTCAGTTGAATGTCCCGTTCTGTAAGCATGCTGTCCGGGAAATAAGTTCCTTTCTTTAAGCGTTACTGTTTTGATATGTCTATCAATCAGTCTTTCCGCTGTTTTGAATAGAAAAGAGGTTAAGCATATCGGCCTATATGCTTTTGCCTCTGAGTAGTCCTTTTTTCCTGGTTTAGGTAAAAATACCACTTTTGTATTAGACCAGGCTTTGGGAATATGTCCATATGCTATACTAGCTTTTATTAAATTAGTTATAGCCTGCCCGTAGTGCACTAATGCTTCTTTTAATATCCTAGGACTCAGTTCATCCAATCCCGGCGCTTTATCGGATTTGAATGAGCATATTGCCCATCTAATTTTCGCCGGATTAGCAATTTGATTGGCCCTTTCCCAGTTGGGTAATATTTCATTATTGGTTACTGAGGGATCTGTCATATTCATATCAAATCCCGGAAAGTGTGTAGCTAGTAATTGTTCCAGAATATCATGATTCTCATGTAAAATAGTATTATTCCTTCTAATTGCTCCCATAGCATTATTCCCACATCTTAGAAGTACTTCCGTTATTCTAGCAGCAACCGGTATTTTGCTATTTGATTTCACGAATTTTCTCCAATTATTAGTTTTACATTTCATGATTTCCCTTCTAAGTGATGTTCTTTCCATATGATAACTATGCCATTTGTGTATATTTACCATGGAACCTACTTTGTTTATTCTATGAATTTTACTCCTTTTATCTTTAACTCTTCTCAATTTCTTCTGTAATTTACTATTCCACCATTTAATTTTCTTGTTATTTCTCGCTTCTCTTATTTGAGTCGATTCTTCCCAGCTTTCCCTGATACCTTTTGTTATCTCTTCAGCATATTTATCTATTTCATCCGGATTTCTATAACTACCTTTAAAACTTTTTATTTTTTCCTCATTTAATCTCCTGAACATTAGCCAATCTGTTTCTTTAATTGATCTCTTTTCCTTAGTTTGCACCAGATCATCCCATAGAACCTCAAAGGTAATATATTTATGATCAGAAAGGCTTTCTTTTTTGGAGACTTGCCAGTCTTTTATTTTGTTAATTGCATTAATCGAACATAGCGTGATGTCTAATACTTCTCTCCTATCTCTGGTTACAAAAGTAGGGTTATTTCCGATATTCATGATGTATAATCCTTCTTCATTAATAAATTAGATTAGTCTTCTACCTCTTAAGTTAGTATCTGTACTTCCCCAAATGGTGTTTCGTGCATTCGCGTCAATCCCTAGAATTACGGGTATATCCTTACAAAGACTCCAGTCCAAGATGTCTTCACATGCTTGTCCTGGTAGTTCTCTCTCTGCATTTGGAAGATATAGAGATACCATTAATATTTCTTTTTTGTTGTTTCCCTGTCCTGTTTGTAAGGAAACCGATGTAATGTTGTCTTTACTGAACTAGGGTAAAATTGTTCCCGTAATACCTTTTTTGGTAACTATACATGTTCTAGTGTTCTCATTAACGTTATTTACATGTATAGTGCCAGCCTGACTTAGACCTTTAATATCTCCATGTGTGATCCAAGGTTCTTGGATAAGTGCAATATCAAAATTGCCTTCTAAAAAATTTTTTGTTAGAAGAGCTGATGCTCCTGCTGCATGATGTAAATTGATTTGGATAATCCGCATCTTATTTCCTTGTTACTTTAATTGATTATAATAATTTGATTAGTTTAGTTTATAAAATATTTATAACTATATTACTATATTATATGCAATCTGTCCAATTATTCTTCCTGATTTTGCCCTATTTGTTAATACTACAGTCATTTACCTTTAATGTAATATTATAACTGTACTAATACTATGTATTAAAAACAGCATCCTAAGGTATTATACCTTTATGATTCCAGGTATCGCTGTTGGAAAAAGAGATGGATATGAGTAGAGGCAACAATATCTTACCACCTGTGAAGAAAAGTTTTAACATCATTGATTCAATTAATATTTTGTCTATACAAACAAGTTATACATTATACATTATATGACATGCATTTTAATTTTTAATGATTTAATTACTTAATTTATGTTAAGCTTAGTCATGAACTATTATATGAAAGTGGTTGCTTTACTGGCATGATATTAGTTCATAGCTATAGCGATGATAAGTTTTTATCCTGTTCTGTAATATTGTTATTCTATCTGGTTGTTGGCTTTTATTCTAAAATGTTCTCTATACTTTCAACATCATCAGAAGTACTACAGGGCTATTATATAATTTTTAACCTTCTATTGAATTATTTAATAATCCAATTTTTCTCTGAGTCAACTTTACAAGGTAGATTACTTGATTACAGAAACAGATATAAAAATAAATCATTGACTAAAAATTTGTACTAGATGATAGTATTATCAAATACTTTGGTGAGGTAATTTAAGTGTTAATAATTAGTCATTTATGTTTAAGTGCTGATTATATTTGAATTACTGCAATAATATTGTACATTGATTACTGTTCTTAGTTGACATTATAAATCACAATATTTATTATGCTAGTACAATATTGTTTATTTCATAATTTTAGTTAATTAAGGAATTGTGGTTACTGTAGATATGATAGGATTATATTTTGGAGCGAGAGCCAAGTCGGATGATGTAAAAGTGTAGTTAAAATGTATTTATAGATATATGTTAGTTTATTTATTAACTATATTAGATTATTTAGAGGATATATCAAAATCAACTTTACAATTGATTAATCTTGGACATGTTCAAAGATATCTACAGTTCAGCTCTCTTAAATTGTCTTCTTGCAACCGGGTGAAGCTAAGTTACCTCTCCTCATGATAGTCTACACTCTGAGAAAATTATTAAATTTCATCCTCTGTGTTGTTAATGTTTTAAGGTATTTAAAGTAATATGAACGAATGAACGAATGATAGTAAGTTGATAACAGGAATACCTGTATCTACCATCAGATTTCCTTTATTCGTTCTAAAAATATCTAGTCAGAGGAGAGTTTACTAAGTAAACTCTTTAATTATTATATTCTCAAGTATCTAATACTTTGCAAAGAGTTCAGAGTGTAATGTGACAAGAGGTATATCAGATTATAACATACTATAATAATATATCAGGTGTAGCTAATTTGTGATCATCAACTAAGATTTTTAGTTAATGTTTTATAGAAAAGCTCCTATTGGATGATGACCGTTAACTGTTGACTGGGTTGCACAGGATTATTGTAAGGTATATAAATGGATGCTAGAGTATAGGTATTTATTATAGGTATACGAATAAATAGTAACCTTGGTATTTAAATCAAATAATAATTTATTAACCGAATTAAATAAATAAACAAATATAAAAAAATATACAAATATACAAATATACAAACAAACAAATATTATATAAGTATATATAAAAAGGGCAAAAAAAGGACAAAAAGAGATAAAGAGATAAGTGATATAAGTATATTAAACAGAGTATACAGCGTAAATAAGGTAAGTAAGGAAATACATAAGATAAAATAAACTAATAAACTAATTAAAATAAACTAAACTAATTAGGCTAACTACTAAATGTACAATAAATAAAACCTAAAAATTACTACAATTATTTCCTTAGGATGGTAAAAGATATTTTTATTGCTCCCCCCATTAATGCAATTTTAGATCCTAACTTCTTAATTTGAGCCACCTCCTTCGGACCCATTTCCAAGATGTACTCCTTACCCCTATTACTAAATTCCTTAGATGCTAGTTCCGTCCACTTCTTCACGTTCAAGTGTCTGTAATCCCTTGCTAAAAGACCCGTAATTGTGGACAGTTTGATGTCCTTATTCGTAGCGTATAACGCCACCTCGATGGTCTTATTTAGATTCTCCGACTCTACTATTATAAGGGAGGAGGCTCCCGTCACCCTTACATTCTTCAGCGCGGCTTCCAGGTCCTCCCTCGTTGTTACTCTCCCCAGAGTAATAATAATGCCTCCTCTTCTTAGGCCCCACCTAAGGTTGATATCCTGTAGGAGGGCCTGTTCCGCTAGTTGGGCGATTATAGAGTTCGCCATCTCTCTATTCAACTCCTCCTCCGGGAATCCCGTTGCCACAATGCCCAACGTCTTGTTCGGCTGTTTTCCCCTTGCTTCGTCTTCATCCGTCCTCTCAGTGTAGTTCCTGTATGCTCCAGGAGCTTCAGCGGGTTTGTCGGTATCTTTCGATGAAGGATTTCTATTAGATGTTCCCGCTTCTGTAAAACAGGAGAACTCTTTTCATAAAATAACACTTCTATTTCTAATCACCATATTATATAAACACATTAACATAAGTCTTTCACTTCACCTTCTACATAGACTTTGTCCAAGTCCATGATAATATCTTCTTCCTCACTGAGATAACTGACTTTGGAATCCATCTCAGAAACTTTAAAATTCGCGCTTACTGTGGAGCTTACGAAAGATGCGAAGTACGGCTGTTCTACTGCTTGGTAGATTCAGATCTTCTTTTGGACAGCACTGACAGCCCCTATTTATACCGGGCCTACGGCCCCTAGTTTCATCCCCACTATAGACTTTGCGCCTACCGAGGGCTACCTGGGTCTTGTCATTCTTTACTATCTCGCTTGCGCTCATGCTTATTTCCTTATTCTTCATAATATCTCTAATATCTCTAATATTTCTTCTCTGAACTACGATTGTAATTCTTCCTTATCTGTGCTCATTTTCCCTTATCCATACTTCCAGAGTTTTCTAGATCTCTTCCAACGTTGATTATGGAGATCCTCACCTTAGAGTTCCTGGATCTCCTCTATGATTTTTAAATTACATTATTATCATAATTCTTCTATTTCCCAATTTCTCTCAACTTTCCTAATTTCCCTGTTAGTGGCTTTACTCATTAATCTTCACTCCAGTAATTTCTTGTCAATATTGCATTTAGATTCACTGTCGTATTTATTTAGATTAATTGATCTGGTGCCTTAATAACTCCATTTTTTGGCACTCGGAAAAAACGACGAATTAGCTATGAAG
>JAQQRY010000094.1:4827-20600 GCA_028455595.1 Lasioglossum vierecki | reverse complement strand
TTCGTAATTTACGACAGACGTTGGCAAAAATGCCACGTCACAACTCCTCCCCCCCCCCAGGGCACGAGGACTCGACAGATAAGAGCGGTGATAGAGCATGGGACTTGTTATTCGGAATGACAGGCGGGGTTGGAGCAGCCCTTCTGATTAAGAATCAATTGCTTGTGGCATCACAGCTGATGGCGCCAGGTTCAGCTTTGGCTTCTGTGACAGCTGCAGGTTTGGGTGTCGGAGCTGGTAGGAGCGCTCTCTTTGGAGCTAGTGGAGACGCCATAATCTTGCTTAAGCAAGTTTATATGCTGTTCACCAAAGTGCAAGACGAAAACTTGCCTTGGAGTGCGCTAGGGGGCGCTATGACAGCTCTGATGCAGACCATGACTCTTGACATAACGACTGGAATACTGAGTACGATAATAGCTGCGGCGCTGTTGGCTATAAGGACAGGCTTGAGAACGGCTAAATTCCAGGCGGGAATATCATCGAAGAGTGTTAGGCAGCCCGATGGAACTAATGCTTACGTGGAGGACTATTTTGGCTCTTTTGACTCGTTCGCCATGAACACCTTGTGCGTTGGAGCCGTGCTTGCGAGTCCAAGCTCGTTAATATCAATAGCAATCGCTTGGATAGGGAACTGCATACGACGGGGAGAGGTCAGTAGAGGTTGTTTTAGCGATGCCTTTGAGGCGTATGCTGGTGTTCCAATAGCATTAGCAGTAATATCCGAGGGATTGGTTTCCCTCAGTAGGGCCGATGGTAGAGAGAGGCATTCGTTGCACGTGTTTACCCTAGCACTTGGAGTTCCGAGTTTTATTGCGGGCGTCTTCGGATGTATTTATTGGGCTAGAAATCCAACAGTTATTCACGCGATAACTGACGTTTGGAATAACTTCAAGAGCTTCCTTTCGTTTGTATAGAAAATGGCAAGAGATAGTGTTGTATCCGCAGCTAATTTCATTGGAGGGGCAGTTGGCGATGGATTATTAGCCAAAATCACTAGTGGATTGCCATCATGGTGTCGACTTAAAACGGACAATCTCACGCTGGAGGAGAGATTTTCTTTGGCCAGGCCTGAACCGGCTGAAGTAAATGAGTGGTATCTCAAAAGAGTCAAAGAGGGTAGGTTGAGCATAATAGAAAGGTTGCATTATTCCAGATCGATTTGCAAGTTTGACCACTACGGCAATATTTTGCCGCTGAGCTACTTGAGATTCATGAGAGACGACAAGCAAGGTCTATCAGTGTATAGAAAGTACGAATCGGCAGTGCCTTTTGAGTTCTTCTGTGTCACGGCAGAGGACCTCAAAGCGATAGTTCAGTGTTTCGCTTCGAGTATAGATATTGATGGAGCTAGCGTATCTTTAGTAAGAGGGGATTGATTAGTAAGATAAGAGAAAATGATTTCAATCTAGGTTTGGTGCCGGCCGATTGGTGTAATCGTCCGGCTGGCTTGAGCACTAAGGAATGGGCGCTGTACCAGTGGTTGCTCTGGTCTCACTATGAAAGTGGGACGCTAATTGGCTGCCAAGTTGAAGTTTTAAGTGTAGATAGACATTTGCCTGCCAGAATCTTGGATTGTTGTGATCATCGGTGGAGAAAGGTGTCTGGGACGGCTACGATGGAAGGCGATGTTGAAAACATGAAAAGTTTAAAGGAGGGTGTGTTAGGATGAGCTTGGGTTCTTCGGAGAAATCAGCCTGAATCATGGATTGGATGCCAGTGACCAGTGGGTGCATTTTGCGTGGTGGGCAGGCGTTAATTTTTACTATGAATTGAACGGTTCAACCTATTTGAGCACGGTCGGAGGCTATTGTGCGTGCAGCATTTTGGTGCTGGCAGACCGAGGGAGCACATGCCCAGCAGCCTTTTCTGCTTGCACTAAGCACAAAGAGTCTTGGAACTTTGAGGACAGCAATGGTGAACTCAGGGACTTTTTGGTAAGGTCATCATCTACCAATGATATGGCTGCTAAGTTGAATGCAGTGCTGTCCACGTGGTATGACGCCAATCCTTGGCGTCGTTCGCTAGGAGTCAACCCCACAGTAACCACAGTTAAGACGTCTTGGTTTTCCGGCTTAAATCCATGGGCTTCTAATAGTGTTGAAGTCGTCCAGCACTCAGAAGACATTTTGAGTGATGCAATAGTAGCCGCCAGAAATATATACGATGCATTATTTGCCAATAGCAATAGTCATCAGAGCAAAACCAGCAAGTTGCTGAGCGAATGGAGCGACGCTGTGACAGCTGACAGCATATCAGTGGAAAGAAAAAAACTAGATGAAGCTATATTGAAGGCTCTCCCGTCAAACGAGCTCGAGGCGATGCAGGAACATGCGTCAGTTGGCTTGATGAGATTTTTATTGGGGCATGACAAGCCCACGATCACGATTGCACCTAGATGGGATTGGTTAAAGTGGTCTGGAGTCCAATTGAATAGATCACATTCAAGTGTCAGTGAAGTAATCAAGGCAGGCAACATGGCGGATAAGATGGCAAGCAGATTGAATAAGGCAAATTGGGAGAGTATCAAAAAATTGGGTCGCGTCTCACTCCCTAAGAAAGCTGACCTTGGAGCAGCTTACGTCAGCAGAGGCGGCTTTAAGATGCAGCAACTGCATGAGGCTGACCCAGGTTTTTTCGAAGACGTGCGAGTGGTGCTGGATCCCTGTTGCGGATATGGAGGATTCGCGGAGTATTATAGCAGCGCCATGGCGTCGAAAGCACCTAAAGCATATGTTATGTCTTCTCTTTAAGAAAAGGGACATCGAATACCAGTTGGAGAATTGCGCCAAACACAAAGGAGCAACGTTGACGTCATACTTGCTACCACTGTAGAACATCTACATAAAGGTAACATCAAAGACCCTCGATGTAGTACTAGGCTGAAGAATATTTGCTCCAAGTTAGGAGGAGTAGATTTACTGATAGTGGACGCCGGAGAATACAGTAGCGATGGGATAGTCAACAGAAATTTCTGGTATAAAAAAGGAAAAGACAACGTAAGCTTTCTCGATGGCGTTGTCAATTTGATCGGCGGCGTCAAGAAAGGCGGAAAAATATGCATTAAGATGAATGGCATATGGCACGGAATAGAGCAACTAGTCCAAGTGGTTTCAGGACGGTTTTCAAAGATTAAGGGAATTAAGTTGGGAGCCACCTCACTGTCCAGTCCAGAGTGGTATTTACTGGCAGAGGGTAAGCAGGACAAGGAATGCGACTTGAGAAGAACTGTTGAACTAGTGGGCAGTGTTTGCGACGAGCAGCTTTACCATTATTTGCTCATGCAACAAATAATCCGAGTGAGGGGACGAGGTTGGAAAGTGACTAGGAGAGGAGACTGGTTCTCACCCGGCACAAAATCCAAAGTCTTTGAGATTAGGACAAGAGCGGACAATAAACCGGGTGGAATCAAAGTAGAGATTGACGCGCCTGAGGGGAAGCTAATTGAAGAGTGGGACCCAAAATGGGACGGCCGAATCGAAAAGGTGGTCCGAAGAGTGCGACAAAAGAAGTTGCGATGGGCTGAAGACGCTAAGCAGAAATTCGACAACATATATAGTATTGGAACCATCCAAAAGCGTCGGAAATCCCAGAATCCAAAGAATACGAAAAATGGGCTCATTTCTGAATTTGTAGGACAAGTGTGGGGAGTTGATGAGAGGAACAGTACTTTCTGCCATACCCAAAACACCGACAAATGGAAAGAAGCGTCGATTAAGAAGAGATTGGACGTCAATCCGGGCCACATGGATAAAGGATCTCTGAGGAAGATTTACCGAGCAATGCATCTCTTGACCAGCGAACATGGAAAGAAAATGAAAGAGAAGTGCCGTGTGCTAACAAAAGATGAGGTGCTTTTAATGATTAATAATCAAGGCAGCACTGGTGCATTGGATGACGGCCACACTCTCAGTGAATTTATTAGACTTAACGAAGACTGGTATGAGAAATGTTTAGACTTGCTGTCTCAATGGAGAGATGGCAAAGACACCGAAAGCTATTTCACATGTAGGCCCAAGAACGAGCCTAAGCAGAAGAAATGTGTGAGTGAAGGGAAAATCACTGTGGAAGAAAAAGAATTGGATGAGTACACAGAGCAAGGGCACCGGTTCATCCAGTTTGCTGACTCGCTGACTAGGCTTGCACACTATGTTTTGTTGGGAGATATTCTAAGACAATCTTCTAAAAATAAGTTTTACAAAGGGATAATCAACGGCACGCCTCCCATGTATGTAGGCAGAGTCATGAGAGCCATGTGGGACGCTAATTCAGACTCGGACAACCGAGAGATTAAAGAGGGAAATAACCCCGATTGTGGAGTCAAGATAGAATACCTCAAGCCGGTTAAAATCGACTCTCCGATGGCTGTGTGCTTGGACTATAGCGGCTGGGACACAACGGTGACTTTAGAGGAAAGAATGATAGAAGCAGATGATGTGGCGAGTTACTACCCAAGAGAACTGCGGAGCACAATCATGAATTGCTTCAGAGAAATGGCTTGCCCCATAACTGTAGACGACGACGGGAACACGTGGTTGCGTGCGGGGCAAAGAGGCAGTGGTGAGCTTTTCACTTCTTACGGTAATACAAAACTAGTGGCAGCAAATACGGCGGTGGCCGTTTCTGACGCAACAGGCATGAGCCTAGAAGAAGTTTGTGAAACCGTTTTCAAGATAGAATACCTGATTGGATTCCATGCGGGACAACCTGTGAACAAAGTAGTTGAAGTGACAAGGCACAGCCAAATGAGCGATGGTGACGACACCTTTTTGATAACGTCAAGTGCCTGGGCCAAGGCTATTGTAGACAACATAGAAGAAGCATTGTCACTCCAAAATAAGAAGATAAGAAGTGGGCAAGAAGGTAGTAGCTGCCGATGTCATGGGTCCTCTGCCTCGTAGCAAGTCCGGTCATGCGTACCTTCTAGTAATGCAGGATCTGTTCACGAAATGGATCGAATGCGCCCCACTCCGACGAGCGAACGGTCTGAACATTGCAGAGGCCCTCGAAAATCTCATTTTTTCGCGATGGGGAGTACCGGATGTACTCCACACCGATAACGGTACAGAATTCGTTAATAAAAGCATTCACGAGCTAGCTGCCGGATACGGCATACGAATCAGTACGAATCCCCCGTACCACCCGCAAGCGAATCCCGTAGAAAGAGTGAATCGAATCTTGAAGACCATGATAGTCGCGTACATAGGGAGGGATCATCGAGAATGGGATTTACATTTTTCGAAATTCCGTTTCGCTTATAACACAGCCCATCACTCGGTATTACAAGCTTCTCCAGCATTTCTGAATTTCGGGCGACAACCGCGACCAATGAATTGCGTGCGGGCGGCCAGCGAGCCACCAATAGATTGCGAGGTAGCCTCTACTGAACCCTGGAAAAGTAGGGTAACCCAGCTGCAAACGTTGCAAAGCTGGGTAAGGGAGAACCTGGAAGACGCGTATAACCGACAAGCGCGTTATTATAACGAAAAACACCGTGAGGTAGAATTTGAGGTAGGGGATAAGGTTATGAAAAGACAGAGGATATTATCGTCAGCGGCACAACATGTAGCGGCGAAATTAGCGCCGAAATATATCGGCCCCGTCGTCATCTCGCGAAAGCTATCACCTGTAGTTTATCGGGTAGCCGCAGAAGATGGCAGAGATCTCGGGAAATGTCACATAAGCGACCTCAAAGCATACCGTCCATCACAGGCACCTGAGAACAACCGATTAAATTTAGGAGTTTCCCCGACAGATAACCTAACAGAAAATGGCGACGACCAGCCTGCCGGACACGACGAAGGAGCGGACCAGAGAGGAAAACCGCCTCTGGAACGCCCTAATCCGGATGGAGATGTCCGAAGGGGAGCGGAAAGCCCGGAGAGTAATCCAGGAGTACCTGGCCGGAGGGGGGCACCGCAAGACCGTCGCCACCCAAACGAAGAAGCCAGACTGGGGGTCGGAGGACGAAGGATCCAAGTATCATTCGATACAAGAGCTGCCGGAGTCCGACCAGTGGGGAGCGACAAGCGGAGAGGGGTTGAACGATACCCTCCTAGAGGTAGACGACCTGCCGGAAGAAGAGGAGCTGCCCGTCCATGCCGGGAAGCCGGGTAACCTGCCGGATACCCCAAAAGCTGCCGGAATCCCAACTACGCAGCTGCCGGAGGAATCGCCTGCACCCCAAGAAGGCAGAGAACTGCATGCGGTCGAAGAAAAGGAAGAGCCGAAACCTGCCGAGACCCCAACAACGCAGCTGCCGGTAGAAGCTCCTAAAAAGCAGAGCGACGAACAACCGAAGGCGTCCGAAAAAACGGAAGCACCGGAAGCTGCCGGTGTAACCACGGGCAAGGTACCCCAAATAGCGGGACCGGCGCAGAAGAGGATGGAGGCGCTACGGGCTGCGGTGGCCAGAATGGCCATAACGTCTCCGAAAATCTCAGCGGACGTACGGGTAGATAAACCCGTCACTATTTACCCCGCGGGTTCGAAGACGCCGATTGTAGTGAGAGCACGACCCACCCCGACCACTCTGGAAAGACCTAAAGCCGCGAGGCGCCACCCAGTGTCGGCGCCAAGGACGCTGCCGGTGCCCGCGTCGAGAAAACCCACGGAGGAGGAGCTAAGGGCGAGACAAGACGGGTGTTGGGCATGTGGTGCAAAGGACCACAGACAGAGGCATTGCCGGGAGTCGCGGGGCGACTACTGCTACCGGTGCGGGCGTGTCGGGGTGACGGTCAAAACGTGCCCGAAGTGTGGCCCACGTTGGAAGCTGGGAGGACCACACAACCCGTGGTGATGCCGGGGATGGAAAAAATGAAGCTGCCGGGCCGATGTGTGGTGTGGGTGTTTGCCGTTGTGACGATCCAGGCGATCAAAACTGTAAAAGACTGAGTAGTTTTAAGTTAGTTTAAGAACTATGCAGCAGAAAATTTAGTTTTCTTTTTGTGTCCCAATCGCCTGTAGAAAATAGTTAATTTCTTTTTGAATCTAATATAATATCTAACTTAGTTTTCGTGCAGACAAGATTGAATTTATTTTTTTTATAGAAGCGACATTATAATTAATTTAGATTAAGTAAAACCCCGGAGCTGCCGGGGCAAATAAAGGGCAGGTAGCTGCCGGAAAACTAAAATTACGCGCAATAGTTCTTTTCAAAAAGCACCCGAACTTTCCCCTCACGGTAAACGGTGACAATTAGCGGTAGGAGCGGTAAGATAGCGATTCTCTTTTAGTTAGCTGCCGGAGGTCTCGCCCGAAACATTGTACAAGTGAGCCTAAGTATTCTGTGTATTATATGTGGTGAAGGGTACTGTCGTATCGTGGTGTAGTACCGTCAAATGACCGAGGTTGATCGTTCGCTGCCGAGCCCGCAAAGGTTGGACGGAAGCTTATCAAGGGTGTGCCCCGGTCTCCCCTGGGGGGGGGAGGAGTTGTGACGTGGCATTTTTGCCAACGTCTGTCGTAAATTACGAACTGAAGACCGGGTCACCTTCCGCTGCCGTACAAGCGTTGCAATTAGGGGTGAGCGATCTCCCTGGTCACGAACGAGACCAGTGGGCGAATTTTTATACTTTTGAACGTCGCGCCAATTTGCGTGACGCAAGTTTGCAGGGCCGCCACCGGGTCCCAAGGGAACCCGGAACGCTTTTCTCCATGAGACCAAAGCCTGAAGGAGAAGGTCCAGCGAAAGGATTTAGCTGCCGAGGGAACGACACGGCCCAGGAGAAATAACCTGGAGGCGCCGCCGAGGACAGAAGCAGCCAAGAAATCATCTCAGATACTCCGGCGTCGCCTCAACCGGGAAGCAACGGGCCCGCTGCCGGATTGGTCGATGTCGATCGCATCAGAGACGAGCGGCGAATCCGCGGTCCTCGCTGCCGGAGACACTACCAATCACCGGACGCCAGGGACCATCGCGTGGCGCAAGGACCCTTGGTAAGCTTCCGTCATTTTCTCTTTCGTTAAAATCTTCTTCTCTTTAAACGTAGTTTTTCAAAATCATCTAACTCTCGTAATCCGCAGCATACGGCGGTTGGCAAAGCATCGTCGAAAGGAAATTTTTCTTTCGGGTTAGATGCGAAATACCAGATTGCGTTGTGGTATTCCGCCACAATCCCAAAGAGTGCAATCGAATCAGTACCCAATAGTAGAGGGGTCACCAGATTGTCTAGTACGCGTGCCGAGATGCGTCGTTCCCTTTTCCCTATCCTTAACGCGAAATGGGCTCTTTCGACTGCTCGATCGACTGTACCCGTGGCCAAGAGGAAATAGCAGGGTCTTTCGGTGTTTTCCAACGTCACGACTCCGTTCGTAACTCGATCTATTACGTCGCGACTGACGAACGTGATCAACGAACCGGAGTCTACGAGGGCGCGGACTGGCAGCTCACCTATCAGTGCTTCGACTGTTAATAGAGGTGGTCTCTTATTTTCCCAGATGGTAAATATTCGGGCCGATACTAATTCCGGCAGAGTCCCTCCGGCCCCGCTGAGCGACTCCTCCCCCCATTTCCCGCTGGTCTATTGCACCGCTTACAGTTGTTCAACGTTATTCCCTGCGCCCCGCACCCGTAACAGTGTACTCGGGGTGCTTCCCGGCAATCTCGCGACCTATGCCCGATTTTCCGGCAATTCCAACATTCGAATGACGAACTTCCCGACGCGCGTTGTTTGTCGCGTGACGGTTCCGTTCGCCGCTCGTTGTTCGCAGTTTCCTCAGGTTTACGTGGCGGTGGCCTATACGACCGTTCTCTCGGTTCGGACCGATATCCGGATTCCCTCTGACCGGCAGCGGAAAAATTATTCGCGTTTGGTACAGCAGAGTCTCGTTTACCCGGTCCAAAACGCGGTTCTCCGTACGCGGGGGTGGGGATTCGTTCGCTGTCTCTACTACTCCCGGCAACTATCGCGTTCGCGTATTCCACGTTCGCGGTTCTCCCTTTCCCCGGATGTTTTTGGGAGGTGTAGCGAGTGGGGTCGTACGCGAAGCTCGGATGAGCCATCTCCGCTGGCTCCGCGGAGTTCGGAATGTTGTCAAAGTGGCTAGGGCAATCGCGTGTCTCAACAATGGTTTCGCCCCCCAATATGCCCTCTTCATTTTCTTTTCCTCTGGCCAAGGCGGATCTAATCGGTCGAACATCGCTCGCATGCTAACAATATAGTCGCGAAGGGGTTCATGTTCCCCCTGAGCTCGATCTTTTATATTCTGAATTAGGGTGTCGCGGTACTCGGGGTCCCCGAAAAATCGTCGAAACGCGCGCACGAAATCGTCCCAAGTTCTTATTTGCGCTTCCCTCGCCTTGTACCAGTGCAGTGCCGTGTTCTCTAGGCAAACCGTCATGCTCCGTAACAGGTGTCGGTCGGCGATGTTACCGTATCTTCGGTGTTCTACGAGACGTTCGAGGAAGGCTTCAGAGTCCTCCCCGGGCGACCCGGAAAACTTGATACGCCATCGTCTCATGACCTCCGAAATAGGAGTGCCACGACAATACATCTTGCGACTGGTATTTGGTGAGGATTGCTCTGGGATATCCGAAATAGGTTCCGGCAGCCTTACTTCCCGTTTATGTTGACTGGAGGGCGATGGACCGTGTTTCTTTCTTTCGAGCTTCGGTACCGGCAAGAGAAAGTCGCGGGGTGGCGATCTTCTCCCTTCGGTTCTCCCCTCGTCCGAAATTATCATTTTCGTCCGAGGTCCCATCATAAGGAGAATGGAATTTTCCATCGTCCTCCCGATCAGCAACAGGGGCAAGCATCTTTTCTTTTCTGATCTATACTGATCTCAAATCGTATAGGGAACCCGATCTCGACCTTGTTGTACTAAAATCAAGCGCGAGAAAAAAAAATCCTCGAATTCCTCCGGCAATGCTTCGTTGTACTATCCTCAATGGATTATCGCCAAAAAAGAAATTCCGAATTCCCCCGGCAACACTTGGACCGTTCGAATAAAAATTAGCGAACCGGCAGCGCGAATCTGCCTTCGATTCGTATTACGCTTTCCCCAGCAATTCGTATAATAAATCGTACAAAATATTTCCCTAAAATGGAATCGCCAAAATACTATCGCCAATAAACGACTCAGCCCGGCAGCCGAGCGTTCTTCTCGCAAAAGTGAGCGAAAGATTCACGGTACTCTATAAGACGTCACGTTCTACGACAGCACAACCTCAAAACTTCCCGTCAATCACCATAATCGGTTCATCCTCATCGGACAAACCGCACAAGCAACAAACAAAAAACACAAAAAAAAACAGTTGCAAAAATTCAATAAATATGATAGATTCAAAACAATATGGGTGGCCTACCCGGTGCTACCGCTGGGGGTTCGGAACGCGTCCGACCCGCAGAAAATATTATAATAAAATACAATAAAAAAAACAATCGCGCAATAAATATGATAAACGCGACAACGACTCTAACAATCCGGCAAAAAAAAAATTTTTGATAATAAATAAAATAAATAAATTAGACACAATAAATAAAATAAATAAAATAAATAGGATAAATAGAAGGAAGAAAATAAATAACAAAAATGACTAGAGTTTACTACTTTACTATTCACAACCGGCACGAAAATTTCCGAAAGAAGATCACTGCGATGAATAACGAAAAGATCCAACAAGAATAAATAACAAAAATGAATACTGAAAAATATATTGAAAAGTCAAATAAATAATCTAACGAGAAGTATAAAAAATAGCACAGGGAAGGCCGTATCAAGCAACAAATTGCATAACAAATTCAAATCAAGAAATCGTTCATCGATTTCGATTCCGAACATACTTGCACATAAGAAAGACATTTTCCATAATCGAATAGCATCATTAATTGTAACCATCAACTATAATCGTCCATAAAAAAAATTGCACATAATAATTTTCAATAAACCAATTTCAATTATGACACACAGTATATTAAATTGTAACAGACCTGTACCGGGCAGCTCTGTTACTGACAGCCGCGAAAACCCGAAGAACGGCGAACGACGCCGAAAAGACCGAACCGCGAATCGGCAACACAACATTCCCGACCACACCGCGAATTCCCCTCACCACGAACCAGTATTTTAAACGATTCGGAGAAACACCCCAGGAATACACAGAAATACCAAAGGACATATCCTACCGATCCCCTCACCGCACTACCAACAAATTAACAACACTTGGTGGATATATAAACCCCAAGAAATCCGTCAAAATCACCTGTTCCGATCTAGCCGAGCTAGATACTCCTCTCTGGCAGAACCTCAGAACGCACCCAGACCCGATCAGCCGACGAAGACGTTGGACCCTCGACTTCCAGCACCCGCAACGTAAGTTGGCTCACCCTTCGACGAAGACGTCGAAAACTTCACCGCAGAGCGTCGAACCGAACTCCTCGCCGATCCCTCGTCGCAGAGCGTCGAACCCCCGCCGACTCCCTCGTCGCCGAGCGTCGAGCACCCCGCCGATTCCCTCGTCGCAGAGCGTCGAACACCCCGCCGACTCCCTCGTCGCAGAGCGTCGAATTCCCCTGTTAGCCTGTCCCCGGTTCCTAAACCACCACTAAATATACGACCTATACTAAAAACCGACTCCAACAACACAGAGATCCGAAACTCAGTCTCACGTGTCTAACACTGTCAAATGACCCCCGGTCATCGAAACACCGCGACCCGCACACATCCGCGCCGTAACTTCTACGACCATCGAAACACCGCGACCACCGCGTATCACCCATAGCGAGCCGTTTACACCATATCGTTGTAATTTATTTCACACCTACACAATCCCTCAACTACCCGGTCGAACCCTGGTACGACGAGCAAACAGGCATCAATAACACTTTCGACCGTTCGGACTAAACCCCGAAAACCGGACTCGTTACAAAATCAGATTTATTCCTGCAGCCTCATTCTTAGCTCAAGTTCGGAAATTTTCATCCGAAATTCAACACATCAACGAGTACCGGCAAACAATAACATTTCATTGAAGGACAGGTCGTCGATGAAAACATTACACGCTACGTTGGCTCTGCGAAGTCGTAGAAATTCCAAAGTCGTAACGGGTGTTCAAATTCGACGTCGCCACGGCCACGCTTGTCCCCGGACTTTGTTTCGACGACGAAAATTTACCAGAAGTCAATTCTAATGATCGTAACTTTGATTATTCGTGAGAGCCTCGATTCGCCCCGCGTATCTCCCTCGAAAAAGCCCTTAAACAGGTCGCTCTTTCAGCGAGAGGTCCCTGTTCGGGCGCCAAATTTGTCACGTCGCTTTCCAACCAACCTCGCCAGAAGGGTGAAGTGTTCGGCGACACCGGGTATTTACAGGCTAAGAAACCGGGCCGCGTGCGGCCGCGCGACACGCGGTCCACCCGGGACAAAAGTTGTTCGCAGGCTCGTATTTTCCGGCAGCTCGCTAATAAATGATCGCGAATATTCGGGCGCCAGGCACTGAAGGTGCCGTATTAATTAGTCAGGATAATAATTGACTCTCTAAATTTGCCTACGAGCGCGCGACAATCGACGGAAAACACAGATTTGACGCGAACGGGTCCAGGATACTACGCGGGACGGATGGGAAGCGTTCCTCGCGGCAGGAAGGTTTCTCACGAAATTAAGAGAGAGACAAATTTGGTTAACTCGTATTTATTTGCAACAGTTCTTATCGTCACGTAACCGACCGATACCGGCAACGTTTACAGAATTAACCGGCGCGTAACATGATCTCGGCGAAAGATGGAATATCGCCCGCGCCCTGTCCCCTCGGACTTCCTCGAAATCGCGTCGAATCCGGCAGCACGTGGTGTTAACGTTCGCGTACGCGATTTACGCGTTTCACGCCCGGATTCCGATGGAAAACGCGTTAGAATTGACTTCTACGTGTCTCGAAACAAAGCGAAAAGAACGAAGCGAGCACGTGGCGGTGTCCCACCGTGGTACGACGCGAGGTTGACGTGGAAATGACGTCGACGTACGGATCCTCGCTAAATTACACAAAAATAGGGCTCGGCCCTTCGCTAAATATTCCCCGTACGTCTAACGCTCGACGGATCTATTACGTTTCGCGAACTACGTAGCTACCGGCAGCCACGAAATGTGTTCGAATATTCCCGCGACGCGATCGCGGACAACGCAAAACCGAGCCAACGCAAAGAGAAATCACTGATTTTAACGAAAGAGAAAATGACGGAAGCTTACCAAGGGTCCTGAATACAAGAGGCTTCCTTCCGGCAGCGTTCAATACACAATTTTTGTCGCAATGGATCACAAAGCAAAATATATTTGATCTCGACAAGAGCCTACGCAGAAGTGATTTCGCACGCGGAGGTTCGGGTACGCGAGAGTGAAGCGTCCCCCCTCTTCGCTCGCTTTTCTCCGCGGAGCCCTTAGGCCTATCGCGATCGGTTTTTCGGACGGGTTCTTGCGCCACGCGATGGTCCCTGGCGTCCGGTGATTGGTAGTGTCTCCGGCAGCGAGGACCGCGGATTCGCCGCTCGTCTCTGAGGCGATCGACATCGACCAATCCGGCAGCGGAAGGTGACCCGGTCTTCAGTTCGTAATTTACGACAGACGTTGGCAAAAATGCCACGTCACAATATATATAGCTTTTACTTATCTATCTAGATATTTAGTTAGTTAAATAAATTAAATTTATATAATAAAAAGTTAATATAATAGTATATTATATACAACATTGTTTATACAGTTGCTTGCAGATAGAGAGTAGCTCGTGAAGACTGATATGCTAATTGTACAGTGATACATAACCTATACTTCTATGGATTCAAAGGTAATTTTATTAGGAGCAGTTATCTCTTGTGTCATCATTCCTCTTATTACAATTGTCTGTATATGTTTCTTTTTGTAGTTAAATCAAGGAATAATGAATGAAAAGACCACTGAGGAAATAACAGATCTTTCTATGTCTGACAGAATAATATTAGAATGATAACGTAACACACGTTAGTCAACGGTGGATGCTTTATGATAAGACAAAGGGTAATAGCAGTATTTGTCATATTGATATCATGATTAACAGCAACTGTGCAACTAAGTATTACTGCATTAGTGTTGACTAGTAGTAGAGGACCGGCAGATAAATCATGTGATATAATACATCTGTCACTGAGTGCACTGTGTAACAGGAGAATATGTGAGGATAACTGATCAACCAATAGTCAAAATACAATAATGAATTGCGGACAACGTGGTTTGCATAGTTGCTTGCGGATGAGGGAGATGTCTATGAAGACCAATATACAATTTATGTAGTAGTTCGCGACCCATGGATTCAAAGGTAGTTTATTAATAATAATTATTGTCCATGATATCAAACCGGCCATTACAGTTGTCTGTTATTTACATTGCAGATGAAATAAATAATGATGAATGAGAAGACCATTGATGGGATGTAAAGTCCTTTGTGTCTGACCGAAGAATGTTAAAGTGATGTCGTAGCGCCCATTATTATATTATATGTGAGTATAACTGATCAACCAATAGTCAAAATACAATAATGGATTGCAGACAACATAATTTGCTTAGTTGCTTGCGAATAAGGGAAAGGCTTGTGAGGACTAATATACTATTTGTGTAGTAGTTCGTAGCCTATACTTATATGGATTCAAAGGTAATTTATTAATAGTAATTATTGTTTGCGTTATCATTCCAGCCATTACCACTGTCTGTTATATGTCTTGCAGATGACACAAATACTGATGAATGAGAAGACCGTTGATGAAATAATAAGTCCTTTGTGTTTGACCGAAGAGTATTTAAGTGATATCGCAGCACCCATTATTATATTATAACAGCAGTGGATGTTCTATGATAAGGCAGAGTAATATTCTATTACCTTGATGTTATGGTTTAGCAACAAAACATAGTCAAGTATTATTGTGCTTACATTAACTAATGGTAGAGGACTAACATATAACTATATTTAAATGTATAATTATCTTTTACTTATCTATTTAAACTATGTATTGAGGAGAGAGATATGTGTCAATGTTATTCAGTCATATCTAAACTTGTAACAGACCTGTTCGGACCAGGTCCGTTACTAGACGCCGCTGCCAGCCGCGAAACCGAAATGCACGAAGATAGCCGAACGATTCCGAATCGCGACGTTGCCAGAACCGAATGATTACCGCGCCGCGCGACACCCCTCGCCTACAACCGAAAAAAGGGCATAAGAGCCACCGCGCAACGAGACCGCGCTCTCTTGCTTGTCCGCTTCAAAACGCACTTGCCAGTTTTTCCATCCTTTCGCTTACGCATCGCTTACGTTTGCTTGTAATGCCGCTTTCGCTCCCGCCGCTTAGATCCACGCGTACGAACGCCCTGTGGAGATTGCCGAGTGAGTATCCCTTTCCTACCTTTCCGAAAACCGTCCGGTTGCACCGATTTCCGAATCGCTGGAGATCGTTGCGACAACGATACCGCGTGGGTAAGAGAAGGTTCGAGACGCACGGCAGCCATTACGAAATGGTTGCACGTCGTCGCACCTGAACGACCCGATCCGAGATCTTCGGCGCCCCGACGATCGACAACGTTCGATCCGAGATCGGCGATTCCTCGTCGTTACGATAACGACGACCGACCCGTACCCTGAGATCGTCGGCGCCCCGACGATCACCAACGTTCGGTCCGAGATCGACGACTGACCGTAATACACCTGGATCTGTCCTCCGTGATTTTCTCGTCGCGCCGACGAGACACGTCGAGACGATCGCATACCGCGCGAGGTTGGAAACTGCGACAGTTTTCTCCCCGATTGTTCTAGCCGTCGTC